>JAHRHZ010000153.1:1004651-1026961 GCA_024137785.1 Ginglymostoma cirratum | reverse complement strand
TCCTCCCTACCCCCCTACCTACACTCACCTTTACTGGCTCCATCCCCGCCTCTTCCACTTGTCTGCCTCCTCTCCACCTATCCTCTCCTCTATCCATCCTCTATCCGCCTCCCCCTCTCTCCCTATTTATTTCAGAACTCTCTTCCCCTCCCCCATTTCTGATGAAGGGTTTAGGCCCGAAACGTCAAGTTTTCCTGCTCCTATGATGCTGCTTGACCTGCTGTGTTCATCCAGCCCCATGCTTGTTATCTCGGATTCTCCAGCATCTGCAGTACCTTTTATCTCTGATACAATTTTATTCCTGGCTTTGTGTCCGTTCTAAACAGTAGGATAAAACAGCAATAGCATAAGCATGGTATTCTCTGGCCAAGCGGGAAGATATTAAAAGGAAAGGTAAGTCAGGGATGCTGCAGTGTCCAGGTCGGCTCAGAGTGGGTGAGCCCATTGACAGCAAGTGAAAATGCAGCTTGATCAAGTCTGGATGTGTGTGCCTGAGTGCACTTACTATAGCATTACAATGAGAGTTATGGGTGCAGCCTGAAGTCACAAAGATTTAGAATAATGGGTAAGTACTCAAATTGGCAGTAGTGTCCCATAGGAATCTGTGTTGAGGCCTCAGTCGTTCACAATATTCATTAGAGACTTGGATAATGGCATAAAAAGTCAAATATCCAAATTTGCTGACAACATGAAATTTTGCAGCATTGGAGACAGTATTGGCAACAACATAAAATTACAACAGGATGTTAGTAGAATAGGTAAATGGGCAAAGCTGTGGCAGATGGATTTTAATATAAGTAAAAGTGTAAGGTTGTCCACTTTGGACCAAAAAACAATAGATCAGGGTGTTTTTTCAGAAGGTTTAGAGTTAAATACAGTAGATATCCGATGAGTTTTGATGGTTCAGATGCATAGATCTTTAATAATACCATGAATAGGTGCCAAAATAGTCAAGAAGGCCAATGGAATGCTCATCTTTATATCTGAAGGGCTGGAGTATAGGGCTGCAGTAATTTGCTGCTACATGGCTTTATAGCTACTGCAGAAACATAGTTGCAAGGTGTCCATAATCAGAAGCTCAACATTCTGGAAATAGGCAAGAAAGAAAAGGAAGTGTGGTAGCTTTGATATTCAAGGAAAATATCGATGTGTTGGTGAGTAGTGATATAAGTGCAATAGATCATGATATGGAATCAGTTTAGGTGGAAGTAAGGAATAGCAAGAGAAAGATGTCACAGATGGGCGTTGACTATCGACCTCTGAAGGGTTGTGTCACTGTAGGACAAGGTATAAATTGGGAAATAGTGGAGGCATGTAAAAATGGTACTGCAATTGTCATGCGTGATTTCAAACTGCATATTGACTGGACAAATCTGATGATCAAGGGTGACAGATTTGTAGAGTGTATCAGGAATTGTTTCTTAGAGCAATACATTGGAGAACCTACTTGGGAGTAGGCTATTTTAGATCTAGTGATGTGTAATGAGTTAGGATTAATAGGAGATCTTATACTTAAGGATCCTCTAAGTGATCACAACATGGTAGAATTTCAAATTTAGTTTGAGGAAGAGCAACCCAGGTCTCAGTTAAGTGTCCTCAACTTAAATAACAGCAATTACAGAGTTATAAAGAAAATGTTGTATCATGTAGGCTGGGAAAATAGACTGAGGGAAAAGTCAGTGAATCAGCAGGAGCAGATATTTAAGCAGACATATCATAACTCTCAGTGAAAATTTATTGTATTCAAAAAGGAGAGCTCAATGAAAAGGATGAACTATCTGTGGTTAAACAAAGGCAATTAAGGGCAGTATCTAATCAAAAGCTAAGGTAAACTTGATAAAGAAGACTATGTAATTTCCTATAATTAAAGAGGATGGTTCTACTCACTTTAGCTGCACATGCAACCTGGTGAGTAATGGAATGGATTGCATTTAGCAACTTTGTGCTGAATTCTGAATCCCAGGGCAGAAAACAACAGGTTAGAAAAGAAAAGGAAACATGCGTTAAAGATAGAAGCATTACATCAAGAGGGATAAAGCAAAACATTTCTAATGGTCGTTCACTTGTGGTTCTGTTTACTGGAGTAAAAATTTTTTTGTTACAAATCAACTCAAAGGCATCCACCTACATTACAGATTGTGACTGAAAGTGTGTTAAGGATCATGTGCCTAACGGATGTGAAGAAGCCAACCAGTTAACTGAAAGACTGTGTGTGTCCCGACACACACACACACACACACACACACACACACACACGTTAAACAAGTTACAAGGTATAAAGGTCAATGTCCCATTGAGATTTCAATACTGGTTTGGTTTCTTTATCTTTCAATAATATTTGCCTGGATTTACTCTCAGTAGTTTGCTGTTATGCTCAGGACTGATAGCATTCCCTGATCCCTTTCCCCATTTTGATATTGAAACATGTGTCGGATTATCCAATGGACTTACTGCCATCACATTTATAAAAGGAAAACATTTCAAAAAGTTTAAATTTAAAACCCATAAAAGGATCATCTGGCAGTGAATTTATATCAACGTCAGGGTTGCTGACTATGTATTTGAAGGACAGGAGCTAAATTTGATGAATCAGACAATTATGGTTTATGGTTATATCATGGACCTCAAGCACAAAGCCAGTATCATCCTTCCAATCTCTGGAAAAATGGAGGAATATCTTAAACAGCATATTTTATGATAAACTTTAGCCAGCAATGCACTGAATAATAAAACAGCACTGTGGGAAATAGATCATGAGCATCATTGCATTCCAACTCATTTTGCAGATAGAGAGTTCACTGTATTGTGGTTTTCAGATACACCAAGTGTATATATTTGCTGTGTACAAGGTCAGAAGTCATATGACACCAGATTATAGTCCAACATTTCAGCAGGTCTGGCAACATCTGTGAAGAGAAATCTAAATTAACGTTTCAGGTCCAGTGACCCTTCCTCAGAACTGATGGTAGCTAGGAAAGTGTCAGTTTATATACAGCAGATTGGGTTGGGGGGAGGGGGAAAGGAGTAAATGATAGGAAGGGATAGAGCCCAAAGAGAGAGAAGAACAATTGGGCAGACAAAGGAGTTGATAATGATCTGCCTAGAAGAATGAATACCTGTTAATGGAGACTGTTAGTGACTTACAACAGGTAGTGTTTAATGGCAGACTATGTGATAACAAGGCCTGGCATGTGTGGCAGGGGTGTAGGACAAAGGGGAGTTCAGGCCCTGAAATTATTGAACTCAATATTGAGTCAGGATGGCTGCAGGGTCCCCAAGCAGAAAATGAGATGTTGTTTTTCCAGCTTGCGCTGATCTTCACTGGAGCACTGCAGCAAGCCTGAGAAAGAGATGTTAGCCAGGGAACAGTTTGGTGTGTTAAAGAGGCAGGCAAGAGGAAGCTCGGGGTCTTTTTTTGTGGGCAGGACATAGATGTTCTGCGAAGCGGTCACCCAGTTAAATGCTTCGTTTCCCCAATGTAAAGGAGACCACATTATGAACAGTGAATGAAGTAGACTAGATTGTGGGAAATGCAGGTAAAGTGCTACTGTGGCAGGGTGTTGGGAGTAAAGGAAGAGTGGAACAGGGTATCCTGGAGGGAACGGTCCCTGCAGAAGGCGGACAAGGAAAGGGAGGGGAATATGAGTCTGGTGGTGGTGTCTTGCTGGAGGTGGTGGAAATGGTGCCTGATTATCTTCTGGATGTGGATGCTGGTGGGATGGTAGGTAAGGACAAGGGGAACCCTATTGCTGTTGCAGGGGGGAAGAGAGAGAGTGAGAGCGGAAGTGCGGGAGATGGGTTGGACCTGGTTGAGGGCCCTGTCGACAACGGTGGTGGAGTGTCCTCATTTGAGGAAGAAGGTGGACATTTTGGAGGCTTCCTTGTTGAAGTTGGCCTCATCGAAACATATGCAACAGAGACGGAGGAACTGGGAGAATAGAATGGAGTTTTTACAGGAAACAGGGTGTGAAGATGTATACTCCAGGTAGCTGCGGGAGTCGGTGGGTTTGTAGTAGATATTAGTGGCCAGTCTACCTCCAGAAATAGACATTGAGATGTCGAGGAAGAGACGAGAGGAGTCAGAGATAGGCCTGGTGAAAGTGAGGGAAATTGGAAGGGAAATCAATGGATTTTTCCAATCCCGGACGAAAGAGGGAAGCAGCACTGATGATATCATTGATATACCGGAGAAACAGTTGTGGGTGGGGGCCAGAATAGGACTGGAAAAAGGAATGTTCCACATACCCCACGATGAGACAAGCACAACTTGGGCCCATATGATTACCTTTGGCCGCCCATCTGACCTGAAGAAAATGAGATGAGTTAAAGGTGAAGTTGCTAAGGGTGAGGATGAGCTCGGCCAAGCGGAGGAGGGTGGTGGTGGGTGGGGACGGTTCAGGCTTTTGCTCCGGGAAGAAGTGGAGATCCCTGAACCATCCTGGAGGGAGATATCTGGGATAATCAGATCTGAGGAAGGGTCACCAGACCCGAAATGTTAACTTTTATTTCTCTTCACAGATGCTGCCCAACCTGCTGAATTTTTCCAGCAATTGTTTTGTTTCTGATTTACAGCACCTGCAATTCTTTTGTTTTTTTTTAAATAGTCCAACAGGTTTATTTGAAATCACAAGCTTTCAGAGCGTAGCCCCTTCATCAGGTGAAGTGATAGACAAGCACACAGGCACAGAATTTCTAGGCAGTGAGATCAAAAGATCAAACAAATGGTGTGAGTGGAGTATCAAATAATAAGTCTCTGCAGGTGATCAAAAGTGTCAGATGGTGTGAGTAAAGTGTCAACAGCTGAATAACAAGCTAAGGGATGACCTATTTTCCGATTAAATGAGGCAAAGAGATAATTGCAAAAAGTTAAAAATAAGTGGTGCTGGAGACAAACCAAGTGACTGGAAAAACATGATAGGTATGACTCACATGTCGAGGGTCTAATGAATGTAATAAACAATCTAAAACTGTACAAAATAATTAAAGTAGAGAGATCATAACAATTTATTAAGATGATGGTGCCAAAACAGGACTGTAAGGAAGATTTTACAGATAGAGAACAGTATGGTGGGGTTACATGTAGCGCGACATGAACCCAAGATCATGGTTGAGGCTGTCTTCATGGGTACGGAACTTGGCCATCAGTTTCTGCTCAGCGATTCTATGTTGTGTATCTCAAAGACCACCTTGGAGGACACTTAACCAAAGATTGGAGACTGAATGTCCTTGACTGCCGAAGCTTGAGCGGGGTGATAACACACTGGGTCCAGATGAATGGCCTCCCCTTGTCCCTAAAGAAACTGAGGGTGGGACTCCTATCCCTCTGCGGGCAGGGACCTTTGCTCTTGTGTGCTGTGGGGCCAGTCCAGACTGATATAGTGGGTACTGCGAGCAGACCCTGGGCTACAAGCTGTGCTTTCATGCCCGCATAATTATTCTCATTTAATTTTGTTTTAAAATAGTTTCAGATTCTTATGTTGCACAATACCACAACACGTTGTCCGGTCAGCTCCAGAACATTCTATTCTAAAGAAACTATCCCAGAAATATTCATTGAATTGCCCATGTCATCTCACTTTGCTGATCCGACCTTCTTAGTTGATGTGCAGGTTAAAATATCTGAATAGCATAAACTCATTCATTTGCTGAAGCTTCTGTGGTTTGAATTTTCACTTCCCATTCCTTTCATACAAATTCTTGCTTATTTCTAGATAAATAGGGAGATTAACATCTCCAATGGCTATTGCTGTACCTTTCTGACAAGTTTGAATTATTTCTTCCTTTATGCTTCACCCCACTATGTAGTTGCTGTTAAGGGGCCTATGCACTACTCCCACAAGTGACATTGCTTTTATTATTTCTAATCTCCATCCAAATTGTTTCGAGGTTTCCTGAACTTAGGTTATCCCTCACTATTGTACTAATACCATAATTAGCTAACAGAGCCAACCAATCACCTTCTCCTAGCTTTCTGTCCTTGAATATCCTTTACCCTACAAGAATCAGTTCCAGTTCGTGTCATCCTGCAGTCATGTCTCTGTAATGGCTGCCAGATCAATTTGTTCTGTCAGTTCATCTGTTTTGTTATAGATGATCTGTGCATTCAGTTATACTACTTTTAGCTTTATCCTTTATTTGTAACTTGTAGTTTTATCTGTGAGTTCAGTCTTAGGTTCATACTCTCTAGCCTATCCTGTCAAGGTCTATTTGTTACTTCCCATATTAATAGATTTCTTTCAGTGGCCAGCCAGCCAGTTCAGAGTCAGTCACCTGAACTGAGGAGATCTAATCTCCTGGTTTTATTGGTCAGCCAGGGCTTTCCTGATGGGACTTGTTAACCTGACCAATCGATGACTTCAGTCAACAAGGTCAACCTTGTTCCAATCACTACACCTTTTTACTTGCCTAGCTATGCAGCTGGCAAGAGCACCAGCCCTAGCCTGTTTCCGGTTGACACCATCCTGTTCAGATCTATCAGTACAGATCCTACTTTCCCCAGTACTGGCGGCAGGACCTCTTAAACCAGAACTCCTCCCATACCAGTCTTTGAGCCATGTGTTCATGTATCTAATCTGATTTGCCAATGACCTTTTGGCAAGGCCAATTACTTCCACACCTACCATGATTACACTTCATCCCACTTCACATAGAAAAGAAGAAACTGGCCTTCCATTATCACATCTGCTCTGGCACATGAATGTTGCCAATACATCTTCCTTATCCTAAATTGAAATTCTACACATACCCTTGTTTCTCTGTCCAGTCTCCTACACTTTAGCTTTTAGCTCACCCCTTTCCTACCATAGGGATCCCTGACTTCACGCTTCAGTTCAGCAGTCTTTGTATTCAAATCATCAAAAGATGTAATGGAGCATCTGAATTGAAGTGTTACTTTGTACTGAAGAGGAGGAGTGAAATTGCTGCAGGTAATCCAGAGTTCCAGCTAATGTTCTTGGGGCCTGGATTTGGGTCCTGCCATAGCAGATGGTGGAGTTTGAATTCGGTGAAGGTCTGGAGTTGGGAGTACAGTGGTGGCTGTGGGGCTGTTGCTGATTGTTGGAGGGGCCTATCTGGTTTGCTGGTGTCCTTTGGGGCGGGGGTGGGGTCTGCTGTCCTTGCCCGGTCTAGCCTGGGTATGGCTTCGAACCCACGGCGGCGTGGAGTCATGGAGCACGGAGGCACATTCCTTGGTCAAGAAGGAGAAATCTGGGAACTATAGACCTGTGTGTCTGACGTCAGTGGTGGGTAAACCATTGGAAGTGATTCTGAAAGATAGGATGTATAAGCACTTGGACAGTTAAGGAGTGATCAGGGATAGGCATGGTTTTGTGTGAGGGAAATCATGTCTCACAAGCTTGATTGAGTTTTTTGAGGAAGTTACCAAGAAGACTGATGAGGGCAGAGTGGTAGACGTTCTTTACTTCTAAAGCCTTTGACAAGGTTTTGCATGGTAGACTAATTTGTAAAATTAGATCATATGGTATTCAGGGTGAACTTGCCAATTGGATACAAAATTGGCTTAATGACAGGTGGTTTCTGCCCAGCTGCTTCGCATCACCTGTTTCCCATCATCTGTTTCTCACCTTCTGTTTCTGCCCCTCTCCACCCTTCAGGTGGTGGAGGGTTGTTTTTCAGACTGGAGGCCCGTTACCAGTAGTGTTCCATAGGGATTAGTGCTGGGTCCACTTTTGTTTGTCATTCGCCAGGAGCATCCGGAATAAGGTGGGTGAACTTGCAGCATGGGTTGGTACCTGGGACTTTGATGTGACCATTTCGGAGACATGGATAGAGCAGGGACAGGAATGCTTGTTGCAGGTTCCGGAGTTTAGATGTTTCAGTAAGATCAGGGAAGTTGGTAAAAGAGGGGGAGGTGTGGTATTGTTAGTCAAGGACAGTATTACGGTGGTAGAAAGGACGTTTGATGAGGACTCGTCTACTGAGGTAGTATGGGCTGAGGTTGGAAACAGGAAAGGAGAGGTCACCCTGTTGGGAGATTTCTATAGGCCTCCGAATAGTTCCAGAGATGTAGAGGAAAGGATTGCAAAGATGATTCTGGATAGGAATGAAAGTAACAGGGTAGTTGTTATGGGGGACTTTAACTTTCCAAATATTGACTGGAAACGCTATAGTTCGAGTACTTTAGATGGGTCAGTTTTTGTCCAATGTGTGCAGGAGGGTTTCCTGACACAGTATGTAGATAGGCCAACAAGAGGCGAGACAACATTGGATTTGGTACTGGGTAATGAACCAGGCCAGGTGTTAGAATTGGAGGTAGGTGAGCAGGCGTGGAATGCCCTGCCTGCAACAGTAGTAGACTCGCCAACTTTAAGGGCATTTAAATGGTCATTGGATAAACATATGGATGATAAGAGAATAGTGTAGGTTAGATGGGCTTCAGCTTGGGCACAGGTCAGCGCAACATCAAGGGCTGAAGGGCCTGTACTGCGCTCTAACGTTCTATGTTCTATGTTCTATGTTCTAAAGACCACCACAGCATCCAGAAAGGCTGGGGTTTCGGGCAGGAAGGGCTCAGTCACCGCACCGAGGGGGAAAGACACACAAGGGAGTGGGTTTTCAAGGCCACACAGGAGTAGCAAAGTGGGAGGGACAAAATCCTGGGAAGTGATGTTGCCCCCAATACTTGCCCGCCTGCTACTGCCTAGCATTCCATGCCAATGGAGGCACGCTGAGGGCCTTAGATGAACCATAACTGGCTGCTTCTGACCCTTCCTGGGCTAAGTTTAGGTGGCCAAGCAGGTGCCTTGCCTACTCATTGTATCATAGGAAGTTCAGGGTAGGTTATCACCCAGGCAGCGTTTTGATCACCTGCCACATTCTAGGCACACTCCCTTCCAAATCACACCTGACGGAAGGCCACAAAAACAAGCCCCACCAACACCGACACTGGAATATTGGCCTGAGCCTGTACAGAAGGTTTCAATGATTCAAACCAATGTAATCGATCTCAAGATGAGCTTCCAACCTCACAACTTGCCACTTAGAGACATAGGAACATAGAAAACAGGTTCAGGAGTAGGCTATTTGGTCCTCAAGCTTGCACCACCATTCAAAATGATCGTGGCTGATCATGCAATCTCATATCCCATTCCTGCTTTCTCTCCATTCCCCTTGTTGCCTTTAGCCACAAGGGCCACGTCTAGCTCCCTCTTGAATACATTCATTACAGTGTGCTGACTTCAGGCCTACCTCAACTCATCTGTTGCTGAAACCCTCATGAATGTCCTTGTTATCTCCAGACATGACAATTCCAAAACAGTCCTGCTTCATCTCCCATATTCTGCCCTCCAGGAACCTGAGATCATTCCAATCTGTGATGCTAACGCACTACAATGCCTGTTGACCTCAAACCCCTGAGCTTGCCGTCCTACACTGACTCCTGATCAAGAAGCATTTTGATTTTAAAATTCCTCGACCTCATTTTCAAACTCTTCAATGACCTCCTCTGCCAAGCTCTGTAATCAGCCTCAGGCCCACAATTCTTCCAGGGATCTCTACATTCATCTCATTAGAATCCCTACAGTGTGGAAACAGGCCCTTCAGCCCAACAAGTCCACACTGACCCTTGGAGCATCCCACCCAGACCCATCCCCCCCTGAACACTATGGGCAATTTAGCATGGCCAATCCACCTAGTCTGCACATCTTTGGACTGTGGGAGGAAACCCATGCAGACAACGTGCAAACTCCACACAGACAGTCACCTGAGGCTAGAATTGAACCTGGGTCCCTGGTGCTGTGAGGCTGCAGTGCTAACCACTGAGCCACTGTGCCACAGCTTCTTGAGTATCCCTAATTTTAATCACTTCAAGCAACACCTAGAATTAAAATTAGAATCAGACTTAGAACTAGGTTTTATTGTCATATGTAGTCAACTAGAAGGATACACAAGTACAGTGAAAAGTGTACAAATTTGCTATTTCCAGCACCATCTTTGGTACAAAGGTAACTAGTTACAAAATCGTAGGTACAAATTAGAAAAATAAAGTTAAAAGTTCAGAATTAAAGTCCTTCTAAAGCAGAGAAAGAGAGAAAAAAAAGCAAATGGAGTAGATGTGTCCATGCTGAGCTTCACCTCAAGGCTGATGGTTCTCGAGTCTGCACTGGGCTTCACCTTGAGTCCAGGAGTCCATGCTGGGCTTTGCCTCGAGGCTGGGATAATTTATTACAAGGACAAATGGAATTTGAATTCCTCATTAGCTGTTCTTGGAACTAGAGCAATTGAAACCTATTCCAGCAGTTTTCAGTTAATGCCACAGTGCACTCTAATGAATTGAGAAAAGACATTCCTGGTTTTAGGAACACCATGCTCCTATTCATAGACAATTCCCCAGAAAAAAATCTTGTGAGTCACCTGCAATTACCTTATTTTCCCATAAAAGGCAGCCTGTGTCATCTAACTCAGTGCCTGTCAGGGAGGACACCAATGTACTGTGGTAAATAATTCTAACAGAAAGTGAACAGCTCTCAGAACATCAAATCATGAATGTTTTGTTTTGCAATGACATCCCAAAAATCCAAAACTTTCAGCTTTGGAATCAGCGACTAAAAAATTACTGTTTGCCTGAAGAGATTATGTTATCACTGTCAGATGGACAGGCACCTCACTCATATTCAGGACGGGTGTGAGTCAACAAATTCAGGAATGTAAACCTACAAATGAAGCAAGCAGGAGGCATGCACCCTATCATTATGAGCCTGAAATAAGCCTGTTGCTGTAATGGTTCCAGCGATAATTAGGTTTCCAGGACCCACTCTGGAAACGGGCCTGTAGAGGATCCTAAGCCCCCTATGCAAGGCTGGCTTGCCTGGAGACCAAGGTTATCCTGTGCCTTGTGTATTGTTTCTTTCTGGGATGGTATATGTCCTGCTTTTAAAGCAATGTATTTTGGGAGTCCTGGAGTTTTGTCTTAGAAACATAGAAAATAAGAGCAGGAGTAGGCCATTCAGCCCTCACATCTGCTTTGCCATTCAATATGATCATGGTTGATCTTCCAACTCAGTACCCTGTTCCTGCTTTCCAAACCCTTTGATGCCTTTATCCCTAAGAACTATATCTAACTCATCTTTGAATGTTTTGGCCTCAACTGCTTTCTGTGACAGAATATTCCACAGGCTCATCAGTTTCTGGGTGAAAAAAAACTTCTCTCCATCTCAGTCCCAAATGTTCTAGCCTGTATCCTCAGTCTGTGATCCAGGTACTGGACTCCCCAGTCATCAGGTACATTTTACAGTTTCTTGTGTCTCTTTATTATGGATCCAACATCACCCTCTGCTCACCTCCCATAATCTCACATTGAAAGTGTCCCTTATTTTCATTCATGACAGACGTTATGGCAACTGAATGGGAGAAGGCTGCTTTCAGGAAAAATAATTTGGTATACAGCCTAGAGTCAGGTGTTTATACATACCTCATAGTTTGACATAAAATGTTCAGGTTTCTCAATAGTATCAGAAATGGATACAGTTGCTGTTGGGATTCAGATTGCACTTTTCCAAAAACATAAGGTGCAGGAGTTCATGGTAAGTCTTGCTTAAAGGACTTGTGGCTACAAAAATCCCGGGTGAGAAATATTATTCTAGTTTTTAACGTGGGGGCCAATCGAAATACAGAATCCTTGAATTATACCGAAAGAAAATATTGTATGTCTGTAGTGCCTTTCAGGATCTCAGGACATCCCAGAAAGGTTATGAGTTAATTGGATACTTTTGAAGTGTATTCATTATTGTTGTGTAGGCAAAAGCAGCAGCGAATTTGTGCACAGCAAGATCCCATATGAGGTGAAAGCTCAATTAGAGGTGTTGGTCAAGAGAAAAGTGTTGGAGAACTGCCCCAGATCTTGAACCTCCACAGGGGCAGATTTTCATGTTTGAAGTGTCAGGAGATTCCCCAATGTCACAATCCTGTTAACTTACAGCACCCACTGACATGAGAGGGAGGAAGGGATGAACTGGAGTCAGACCTGGCACCTCCCATACCAACATGCCAGGAGACTGCTCCATACTGTCTCGGGCTCAGAAGAAGGCCCAGCTCCCTGAGCATCTTTGTACTGTAAGAACTGGGGAATGTTTCTTTGAAGAATTAGTCAGTAAGTTTGGAACAGCTAAATGAACTTTGAGCTGTGCGTATTTGCAAACATTGCTGATGTCATTTCTGGCTAATAGATTGTTGCTGTTGTGAGGACAAAGGATTCCTGTGTGAACTCTCAAACCCAGGTCAGGGTCTGTTGCTGATTTGGAGTCTGTGAAGGGCCAGCTCTGAGGAGCATGTCAATCTAGTCTTCCTCTGCTCTCCCTTGTAAAAGGCCACCTGAATGTACCGCAGCTGCCCCCCAACAACCCAACAACAGGGCACAGCCACAGTGACAGGTCAACACATCTGACCTCTACAGGCTCTCACACAACTCTCGTCCCTGCCATCAGATGGCAATCACTCAGCAATCCCCTGGCTACTGCCTGACAACTGCCTTCTGTCACCCTAAAGCCCTTAAGAAGCTCTAGCCCTTTAGTGTGTTGCTGCACAGTGTTAATACTTGTCACATTAGCACTCACACAGAATGGTCAATCCACCAGGCTGATACACACTGGAAATATCACTGGAATTCTGAGCACAAAACACGAATGTGGCAAGCTAACAATGCACCACGAACATGGCCAACACACGTATACTGTAATAACCCCAACACCAGGAAGTCACAGAAGTCAGGACAGCTGGGATATGCCAGCTCCGGATTTCAATCTCTACCTCTTGGTGAGCAGACTGACATCCCCTACCTGAGAGGCCCCTAACAGTAACCAGCAAGCACATGAATGCGAATGGCACAGGGAGTGAGTGCCTGCAGACAGCACTGACAAAGCTGGATTCAGTTCAGGGGCCGGCTGTGACCTGGTAGATAGAGTGAGACCTTGTGTCTCCACTGGATTCACCGCTCCTGCAGCATTTGAAGCATCAGGCACGTGGGGTGCATGTGGGATCCTCGCTTCTCAGAACTCTTCCTCCAGTAAGAAATGACGAAGGCTCCACATCCTCCTTTTATTGATTCTAATATATATTCTCTCCCTGGTTCCAGTGACGTGCTTTCATCCCCAGGAGCTAAGTAGTGTCTCAGCAGTAAGAGAGGGAAACTTGTCTGAGGATGCTGTGTCACACTAGATTAGTTCGCCAGGTACCAGTGCAGGTATTTACACCTCGAAGGGTTGATGTGAGGTTTTTGACTCAGGAGCAATGGTCTCCATGTTATTTACTACCCACATTTCAGCAGTAACTACAGAGAGGTCATCATGTTCTTCCCATTGCCGTTGGAGAATGCAGACCGTGGTTATGCGATGGATGTTCTGATCTGCACAGTGAGGGAGCTGTGCCCATGTCCAGTCACAGAATCTCTTTCTCAAGGTAGATACCACTCAGGTCTGGCTGAATGGGGTGAATCTGGTTCTGCCAAGGTTGTCCGTGTTTACCCAAGGAGCACACCCCTACCTCTGGGACCCTTTCTCTGGGACCTAGATGAAGCTATGCCAGAGTTACCCTATGTCCAGTTTTCAGGATGTTTTCACAGTTTTGACTGTGTCTTTGGCTGCACTGAGCTGCCGTGCTTTACACAGGCTTTTAAATTCCTCAAACAGCTGCTTCGGTGACTCCTTCAATGGTGAGCAGTCAGCGCTGGCCTTTTCCTGAGTAAGTGGCTACATCCAGAGATGGCAGCAGAAATTCCAAATGTGGGACCCAGTCATTTCTCGTCTTGCCCCCACAACAAGGTTCAGCCCCACACTAGGGCAGGAGAACCCAGCTACAAGCTCCAACTCTTTTGATACACTCAAAAGGCAGCTTCTTTGGCAATGCTGCATTCCCTCAGTACTGTTTGGATCTGGGATCTATCCTCACCTTTAAGGTGAGGCCCGGACAATTAGACTCAGATGGGGTAACGTTGGAGCAAACAGTGATGAAATTGTGGAGCATGTACAGAGACCCCTATGAACCTTAGCCTAATTGTTACTGTATGGAAGAGCCCAGGGCAGGGTGAATCTGTCTGACGTGTACAATTAAAATAAGGAAGGGAACTATCACATTGTGATGTGGAATTCAAGGACATTGTGATATCAAGTGAGTGAGAGAGTCAATTTTCTTTCCAAAGGGATTCTCTGCAAGAGATAGAATCAAAGGGTTGAAGTTCAGGAAAACATGACCAGAAATGTTGTGACAAGAGACATCAATCACGCTGTGTAAACCTGCACACAGGGAACAGTATGTCAAGGTTGAAAGACAAGATCTAAACTGTTTCTATCCTGTGGGGCTTTTGATTATTTTCTGAAGTATATGCTTATCTCTGAGGGCAGATAAGTTAGGCGAACAAATTAAAACATAGGATTATGATGTCATTGGCGTTGCTGAGGCGTGGTTGAGAGAGGGGCAGAATGGCAGTTCAATTTTCTAGGATACAGGGTCTTCAGGAGATACGGGGAAGGAGGTAAATGAGGATTCCTACCTCTTCTTTCATTCCTCCAATTTTGGTGGGGTGGAACCATAAGAAGTCTGGACTGCTAATTAGATTCAGAAAAAGAATCTATGAATCAAAATACAATGAAGTGTTCGATGGATCAAACTTTGACAAGAATCATTGAGCAAGGTTACTGCAAACAAACAGACACACAGAGTGAACACACAAGAATTATCAGATTCATTCATTCCAATCAGTACAACTTGTTACACAAACAGAACATAAGAAAAACAAGCAGGAGTAGGCCTTTCAGCCCCTTGCCCCTGCCAGCCTCATAGCTGATCTAGCTGGGGCCTTACTAAGACGCCTGAATTGAATTAAACAATTATAGCTCCAGCATTTCCAACTTGGAGCTCCATGTCTCTGCAGCTCACAAGTTAAATGCCTGTCCTCAGCCTTTCCCCTAAAAAACCCATCTGTCACTCTCTCTCTCTCTCCCTCTCTCATGCATACAGTGATCAAAGGAATTTCCAACAAAATGAGTTTGGCCCTTTTTACAAGCACCTAGTCAAGCTTTAACCAAAACAGAAATTGTCAGAGAAACTCAGCAGGTCTGGAAGCACATGGAGAGAAAACAGAGTTAACATTTTGAGTCCAGTGACTCTTCTTCAGACTGACAGCAGCTAGGAAAAGGTGGTATTTAAGCTGATGACGGGGGTTGGTTGGGGTGGGGTGGTAGACTAGGTTGTGGTGAGGAAAAGAGTGAGTGGTCAGGTGAAGGTGGAGTCCAGAGACACAGATAAGAAAAAAAGGTAGGCAGACAAAGGCACAGCCCAGACCATCATGGAAGCCAACCTCCGATCTATAGACTCCATTTACACTTCTCGTTGTTATGGAAAAGCTGCCAACATCATCAAAGACCCCTCCCAACCTGATAATGCTCTGCTACAACATTTTCCCTCAGGTAGAAGATACAGAATCTTGAACACCTGCTCCTTCAGGTTCAAGAACAGTTTCTTTCCTGATGCTACTAGACAGCTGAATGGACCTCTCTAACTTCAAATAATATTGATCTTGCTTTGTGCACCTCCTGTGCAGCTGTAACCCTGCATACCTCACTCTGTCTAAGCACCCTATGAGCTGTATGTCCCTGTTTGCTATGATCTTCTTGTACTGCTCGCAAGATAAAGCTTTTCTCTGTACTGAGGTACATGTGACTACAATAAATCAAATCAAATTAAATCAAAGATTGTTGATAGTAAGCCAAGGATGAAGAGAAGCTAGATCGGTGATAGTGGGGGCTACGCTGAAAGCAACCTATTCCATGTAAACAGCTCAAAACTGCTCTTGAATCATTAACTTTGTTTCTCTCTCCACAGATGCTGCCAGACCTCCTGAGATTCTCCAGCATTTTCAGCTTTTACTTGTATCAGATCTCCAGCATCCACAATTGTTTGTTTTATTAAAGCGCATTTCCTTATTATTGAATCTTGGGGAAAGTTTCTAGTTGACATAAAAATAACATCTCAAAACATAAATTAACATTCTTTGCCTTAAATCCATGCTGCAGAAGAATTGAGTAAAAATCATAACCATAAAACCACATGCACAAAAGATAAATTGTCACAACATTCAGCTCATCTTTACAGCTGAGATTGTGAAGAATGGTACTTGAGGAGTTCTGAGGTTTGTTTGGAATGTGAAACTAGTAGTTAGCTCCTTCAGTGAAGATACTGAGGAAGTAAATCCTCTGAATATACAGACAATAAACATGGAGCTGGACAAAGACTGCAGGTCAGACAGCATCAGAGGAGCAGGAAAGTCAATATTTCGGGTCAAAACCCTTTGTCAGGACGTTTATTCACTCTGGCTTCCAGAATCAGCAGTCCTTACTGTCTCAAAGAACAAACAACAAAGAAAATTACAGCACAGGAACAGGCCCTTCGGCCCTCCAAGCCTGCGCCAATCCAGATCCTCTATCTAAACCCGTTGCCTATTTTCCAAGGATCTGTATCCCTCTGCTCCCTGCCCATTCATGTGTCTGTCTAGAGACATTTTAAATGATGCTATCATGCCCACTTCTACCACCTCCGCTGGCAACGCGTTCCAGGCACCCACCACCCTCTGCGTAAAGAACTTTCCATGCATATCTCCCTTAAACATTTTCCCTCTCACCTTGAAATTGTGACCCCTAGTAATTGAGTCCCCCACTCTGGGAAAAGGCTTCTTGCTATCCACCCTGTGTACACCTTTCATGATTTTGTAGAACTCAGTCAGGTCCCCCCTCAACCTCCATCTTTCTAATGTAAATAATCCTAATTTACTCAACCTCTTTTCATAGCTAGCGCCCTCCATACCAGGCAACATCCTGGTGAACCTCCTCTGCACCCTCTCCAAAGCATCTACATCCTTTTGATAATGTGGTGACCAGAACTGTACGCAGTATTCCAAATGTGGTCGAACCAAAGTCCTACACAACTGTAACATGACCTGCCAACTCTTGGACTCAATACCCCGTCCGATGAAGGAAAGCATGCCGTATGCCTTCTTGACCACTCTATCGACCTGCATTGCCACCTTCAGGGTACAATGGACCTGAACACCCAGATCTCTCTGCGTATCAATTTTCCCCAGGGCTTTTCCATTTACCGTATAGTTCGCTCTTGAATTGGATCTTCCAAAATGCATCACCTCGCATTTGCCTGGATTGAACTCCATCTGCCATTTCTCCGCCCAACTCTCCAATCTATCTATATTCTGCTGCATTCTCCAACAGTCCCCTTCACTATCTGCTACTCCACCAATCTTAGTGTCACTGCAAACTTGCTAATCAGACCATCTATACCTTCCTCCAGGTAATTTATGTATATCACAAACAACAGTGTTCCCAACACGGATCCCCGTGGAACACTACTGGTCACAGTTCTCCATTTTGAGAAACTCTCTTCCACTACAACTCTCTGTCTCCTGTTGCCCAGCCAGTTCTCTATCCATCTAGCTAGACTACCATGGGGAACCTTATCAAATGCCTTACTGAAGTCCACGTATATGACATCTACAGCCCTTTCCTCATCTATCAACTTTGTCACTTCCTCAAAGAATTCTATCAAGTTGGTAACACATGACCTTCCCTGCACAAAACCATGCTGCCTATCACTAATAAGCCCATTTTCTTCCAAATGTAAATAGATCCTATCCCTCAGTATCTTCTCCAGCAGCTTCCCTACCACTGACATCAGGCTCACCGATCTGTAATTACCTGGATTATCCCTGGTACGCTTCTTAAACAAGGGGACAACATTAGCAATTCTCCAGTCCTTCAGGACCTCATCTGTGCTCAAGGATGCTGCAAAGATATCTGTTGAGACCCCAGCTATTTCCTCTCTCACTTCCCTCAGTAACCTGGGATAGATCCCATCTGGACCTGGGGACTTGTCCACCCTAATGCCTTTTAGAATACCCAACACCTGCCCCCTCCTTATGCCAATTTGACCTAGAGTAATCAAACATCTATCCCTAACTTCAATATCCGTCATGTCCCTCTCCTCGGTGAATACCGACGCAAAGTTCTCATTAAGAATCTCACTCCTTTTCTCGGACTCCTCGCATAACTTCCCTCCTTTGTCCTTGAGTGGGCCAATCTTTTCTCTAGTTACCCTCTTGCTCCTTACATACAAATAAAAGGCTTTGGGATTTTCCTTAACCCTGTTTGCTAAAAATATTTCATGACCCCTTTTAGCCCTCTTAATTCCTCATTTCAGATTGGTCCTATTTTCCCGATATTCTTCCAAAGCTTCGTCTGTTTTCAGTCGACTAGACCTTATGTATGCTTCCTTTTTCCTCTTTGCTAGTCTCACAATTTCACCTGTCATCCATGGTTCCCTAATCTTGCCCTTTCTATCCCCCATTTTCACAGGGACATGTCTGTCCTGCACTCTAATCAACCTCTCTTTAAAAGCCTCCCACATATCAAATGTGGATTTACCCTCAAACAGCTGCTCCCAATCCATGTTCCCCAGCTCCTGCCAAATTTTGCTATGGTTGGCCTTCCCCCAATTTAGCACTCTTCCTTTAGGACCACTCTTATCTTTGTCCATGAGTATTCTAAAACTTACGGAATTGTGATTACTATTCCCAAAGTAATCCACTATTGAAACTTCAAGCACCTAGCCGGGCTCATTCCCCAACACCAGGTCCAGTGTGGCCCCTTCCCGAGTTGGACTATTTACATACTGCTCAATAAAACCCTCCTGGATGCTCCTTACAAATTCTGCTCCATCCAAACCCCTAACACTAAATGAATCCCAGTTAATGTTGGGAAAATTAAAATCTCCCATCACCACCATCCTGTTGCTCCTACATCTTTCCATAATCTGTCTACATAATTGTACCTCTATCTCATGATCGCTGTTGGGAGGCCTGTAGTACAGCCCCAACATTGTTACTGCACCCTTCCTATTTCTGAGCTCTGCCCATATTGCCTCACTGCTCGAGTCCTCCATAGTGCCCTCCTTCAGCACAGCTGTGATATTCTCTTTGACCAGTAATGCAACTCCTCCACCCTTTTTACCTCCCTCTCTATCCCGCCTGAAGCATCTCTATCCTGGGATATTTAGTTGCCAATCTTGCCCTTCCCTCAACCAAGTCTCAGTAATAGCAATAACATCATACTCCCAGGTACCAATCCAAGCCCTAAGTTCATCTGCCTTATCTACTACACTTCTCACATTAAAACAAATGCACCTCAGACCACCTGTCCCTTTGTGCTCATCATCTGCTCTCTGCCTACTCTTCCCTTTAGTCACATTGACATCATTATCTAGCTCTTTACAGGCTTTAGTTACTACTTCCTTAGTGTCCACTAGCCTCCTCATTTGGTTCCCATCCCCCTGCCAAATTAGTTTAAACCCTCCCCAACAGCGTTAGCAAAAGCACCCCCGAGGACATTGGCTCCAGTCCTGCCCAGGTGTAGACCGTCCGATTTGTAACAGTCCCACCTCCCCCAGAACCGGTCCTAATGTCCCAAAAATTTGAACCCCTCCCTCCTGCACCATCTCTCAAGCCATTCATTTATCCTGCCTATTCTTTCATTTCTACTCTGACTAGCACATGGCACTGGTAGCAATCCTGAGATTACTACCTCTGAGGTCCTACTTTTTAACTTGGCTCCTAACTCCCTAAATTCTGTTTGTGGGACCTCATCCCATTTATTACCCATATCATTGGTGCCTTTATGCACCACAACAGCTGGCGGTTCACCCTTCGCCTTCAGAATGTCCTGCAGTCGATCTGAGACATCCCTGACCCGTGCACCTAGGAGGCAACATACCATGTGGGAGTCTCATTTTCGACCACAGAACCGCCTATCTACTCCCCTTACAATTGAATCCCCTATGACTATCGCCCTTCTACTCTTTTTCCTGCTCTTCTGTACAGCAGAGCCAGCCACGGTGCCATGAACCTGGCTACTGCTGCCTTCCCCTGGTGAGCCATCTCCCCCGACAGTATCCAAAACAGTATACCTGTTTTGGAGGCAGATGGCCGCAGGGCACACCTGCACTGCCTTCCTGCTTTGTTTCTGCCTTTCCCTTTCTCCCTCAGCAATCCTAGTGTGACCAATTTGCTGAACGTGCGATCCACAACTTCCTCAGCATCGCGGATGCTCCAATGTGAGTCCATCCGCGGTTCCAGAGCCGTCATGCGGTCTAACAAGAGCTGCAGCTGGACACACTTCCTGCAAGTGTAGGAGTCAGGACATCAGCCGCGTCCCTGAGCTCCCACATTGAGCTCGAGGAGCATAACACGGGTCTGGGATCTCCTGCCATTTTTACTCTTAAGCTTAGCTTAGTCCTACTATAATATCAAATACTAGATAAATGAAATGAAAAAAATTTTACCAATCACTCTACTTACCTTCACACGATAAAAAAAAAGAAAAACCTTACCTTATCAATACACCACAGAGTCTTTTTTTTGGTCAGAGGAGGAGGATGGGTGGGAGACACTACGAGTGTAGTATCTCAGGTTTAGCCACTGCCCAAATATATCAGTTCATTCACCTTCCCAGAGAGCAATTTGACCGCTCCCACTCAGCGCCACTGCCAAAATGAAGAATTTACCTTCTCGGCAGCCCCCGGTCCTCGCTCTCACTGCTCCGGCTGCTGCTGCAAAAATGAACCTAATCCTCTGAATATGTGCTGTGCATATTGTGTCCATGGATTGCTGTCAAGGTCTACTGCCCAGTCTCTGTGGTGACCTCCAACCATCTGCCAAACTCATTGATCTCTCCTCAATCTTTCTCCTCCACTGCTTGATATGGTACTCTATAGCAGCCTGGTATTCCATGTCCCAGTCACTGTGTGGGTCTTCACCAGTCCATCATCCCCGCCCAAGTTCCAGAGATCTCATCTCACACTTTATCCTCAGTATAACATCCAGCTCAGCTCCTCAGCTGTGCTTCAACAGTTGGATTGCTTTTGGCCAAAAGGGCAATCCCAAGTCAAGCTCCTTCAACAATGGGCTTGTACCATTTTCTGGAGAACTTGGGACCCAGTCCTGGATTTTTAGAACTTTCTGGATTATGGATTGACATTTGAATTCCCAACCACAAGTGTGTGAACTGGGAAACACCGCTGATATGAACATTTACGTGAAGCTCTGAAGACTGACAGAATATTATAAAGCACCAACACAATGTGTTTTTATGTTTCCAAATACTAAATTTTCTTTCATCCCCTCTTAGATACGCTGTCAAGATTTCCAGAGAAATGGTCTTTTCCAACTGGGAAGGTTCATTTTTTTTCAGCCAGTTGTCCAGTAGGCCATCTCACTTCATTGAGGAGACAACTCAGCTCCTCATAGCGTGAGGAGTTGCTTTATCCAGGTGGAGGGTTAAGTGAGGAGGCAGGATTTGGAACTGAATCGGAGATTGTAGCAGGATCTCAAGACAAGATTTCATGAGCAGAATACTGGACCTTAGACAATAAAAACGTTCCAATCTTATACAGTAGTGGGAGGTGCGGGAGCAGGGTCATCACAGAGAGAGTTGGGGATTCACAGGCATGTGTTTATAGACAGAAAGAAAAGTTGACAACATGATTAAAATAGTAACTGTTTTGACTTTGGCTTTGCAAGTAGAAGCTTTGAGCACAAAAACGAGAAGGCTGTTGCAAACCATGTGAAATTCCAGGTTCGAGTACGATGTTTAACTCCGACACAGAGAGCTATAGTCTGAGGTTGTAGACGTGCTCACTGAGCCGGTGGGTTTGGTTGCAAATGTTTCATCACCCTGCTAAGTAACATCGTCAGTGTGCCTCCGGTGAAGCGCTGGTGTTCCATCCCGCTTGTTATTTATGTGCCTCGGTGTGCAGGGGTGGATAGTATTACTTCTGGTTGTGTTTCTCAGTAGTTTGTACACAAGGTTTAATTCAATGTGTTTGCTGATGAAGTTCCCATTGGAATGTCAGGACCCCAGGAATTTCCTGGTGTGTCTCTGTTTGGCTTGTGTGATTATGGATGTGTTGTCCCAGTCAAATTTGTGTCCCTACATCCATGTTAAGTGAGACAAGTGAGAATTGGTCGTGAGATAAAAGGTACTGCAGATGCTGGAGAATCCGAGATAACAAGCATGGGGCTGGATGAACACAGCAGGTCAAGCAGCATCATAGGAGCAGGAAAACTTGACGTTTCGGGCCTAAACCCTTCATCAGAAATGGGGGAGGGGAAGAGGGTTCTGAAATAAATAGGGAGAGAGGGGGAGGTGGATAGAGGATGGATAGAGGAGAGGATAGGTGGAGAGGAGGCAGACAAGTGGAAGAGGCGGGGATGGAGCCAGTAAAGGTGAGTGTAGGTAGGGGGG
>JAHRHZ010000153.1:913147-1004251 GCA_024137785.1 Ginglymostoma cirratum | reverse complement strand
CCCCCTCCCATTCCTCAGATGACATGTCCATCCTTGGCCTCCTGCAATGCCACAGTGATGCCACCCGAAGGCTGCAGGAACAGCAAATCATATTCAGCCTGGGAACCCTGCAGCCCAATGGCATCAATGTGGATTTCACAAGCTTCAAAATCTCCCCTCCCCCAATCGCATCCCAAAACCAGCCCAGCTCATCTCCACCTCCCTAACCTGTTTTTCCTCTCATCTCAAGCCACACCCCCATCTCCTATCTACTAACATCATCCCGCCCCCTTGACCTGTCCGTCCTCCCTGGACTGACCTATCTCCTCCCTACCCCCCTACCTACATTCACCTTTACTGGCTCCATCCCCGCCTCTTCCACTTGTCTGCCTCCTCTCCACCTATCCTCTCCTCTATCCATCCTCTATCCACCTCCCCCTTTCTCCCTATTTATTTCAGAACCCTCTTCCCCTCCCCCATTTCTGATGAAGGGTTTAGGCCCGAAACGTCAAGGTTTCCTGCTCCTATGATGCTGCTTGACCTGCTGTGTTCATCCAGCCCCATGCTTGTTATCTGAGAATTGGTCGTGTCTCTTGGTGGCTAGTTGGTGCTCATTGTCTATCAGGAACATTATAATCTTACCGGCGGACAAAGGACACATGACAGAAATCCTCAATAGAGCCCAATACATTGAGAAAGCTCATGCACTACTAGCAGATGCAGACACCTACTAATGGATGGCCATAGCCCCAATACCACAGTTAGGGAACCGGATTACAGCAACCCCGAAAAAATTACACAACTCAGGAAACATCAACAAGACAGGCAATCAAAAAATAAGCCAGGTTATATAGACTCCCCAAAGTACACAAAATGGGGATCCCCCTCAGACCCATTGTCTCACTACCAGGCACACAACATATAGTCTTGCCAAAGAACTACAACAGAAGTTGAAATATTTAGCGGACAACACTATCCAAGTCCACCCACTCATCCCAAGAATTCCTCAACATCATCAAGGACACCAGGATAGAAGAGAATGAGATGATGATATCCTTCAATGTAACAGCTCTTTTTACATCCAAAAACATTGACCTAGCCAAAGAAACAATCGCGACACTACTGGATGACTCAAGTAGGCAGGCAACCCAGGGCATCAACAACATCAGTAAGGACACCACCATGAAACTACTAGATCTGCACCTCACCACCCACTTCACCTTCAACGACAGCATGTACAAACAACTCAACGGAACACCAATGGGATTCCCATTATCAGGAGTGATTGTAGAAGCACTAATGCAAAGGTTAGAATGGACAGCGCTCCCCACTTCCAACCCAAACTTTGGGTCTGATATGTAGATGACACCTTTGTGATTGTTAAACGCATAAAACTAAAGAAACTCACCGACACAGAAACAACATCCTCACCGGGATAAAATTCACAAAAGAAGAAGAGAACAACAATCGACTACCCTTCCAGGACACAATGGTAGAACGCAAAAACAACGGGGAACTCCAGACTAGCGTATATAGAAAGACCACACATACGGACCAGATACTCAATTACACTAGCAACCACCCCAACGCCCACAAACAGAGCTGCATCAGGACACTATTTAAACAAGTCACAACACATTGTAGCAAAACCGGATCTACGCAAAGCCGAACAGGAACACCTATACCGAGTTTTCAAGATGAATGGATACCCGAAAACCACAATCCACCATTACCTCTGAGACAGACCACAACAGGAAGACACAACATGACCAGACTAACTGATCACCCTACCATACATCAAGGACATTTCAGAGATGACCACAAGACTATTCAGACCCTTAGGTATCAGAGTAGCCCACAAACCAACAACCACTCTATGACAGCTACTGATGTAGGTAAATTATCCCACACCCAAAACCAACAAAACCGGTGTAATATACAAAATACCATGCAAGGTCTGTGAGAAACACTACATAGGCCAGACCGGAAGAAAACTGACAATACGAAAACACGAACACCAACTAGACACCAAGAGACACGACCAATTCTCACTTGTCTCACTGTACACAGGTAATGAGGGACACAAATTTGACTGGGACAATGCATCCATAACCGCACAAGCCAAACAGAGCCACGCCAGGGAATTCTCGGAGGCCTGATATTCTAACCGGAACTCCATCAACAAACACATTGACTTAGACACTGTGTACAAATCACTGAGAAACATAACCAGAAGTGGTACCAAACACCCCAAAAAGCTGAGACGTTTAAATGACAAGCAGGACAGAACATCGATGCTTCACCAGAGGCGCACTAACGATGTTACCTGGCAGGGCAACGAAACATTTGCAACCAAACCCACCGACTTGGCAAGCATGTCTACAACCTCACCACAACCTGAGCTACAAATCTTCTCGAAAACTTTAAAGAGCTGTAGTCCGATTGGCTGGTAAGGGGATTTAGTATTAGGGCTTGGCCTTAAATTGTACTGGATTCAGAGAGGAGTATAGTAATTTAGGGACCAGCTGAGAATATTTTTATGACAAAAAATAAAACCCAATTAACTGTATTAGAAATGGCAGACCAGGTGATGGGTGTACCTTGTCTAATGTGAGAGCTGGTCAATCCCATTGTGAGTCGTGGTGACCGTGTCTGCAGCTCAAGGCACTGCGGCTCTGAGTGGATATGCCACGTGCTAATTGGCAAAGAGATAAGAACTGAAAGAATTGCAGATGCTGTAAATCAGGAACAAAAACAAAAGTTGCTGGAAAAGCTCGGCAGGTCTGGCAGCATCTGTGAAGAAAAAAAACAGAGTTAACATTTCAGGATCGCTGATCCTTCCTCAAAACTGATAAGAGATAAGAAGGTTAGATGAGTAAAACCATGGCTAAAGGAGTGGTGCGGGAAAGAGGGGTTCCATTTTATGGGGCACTGGCAACAGTATTGGGACAGAGAGGAACTGTACCATTAGAATGAGCTCCACCTGAGACCAGGATCCGAGTGGACAGGAAGGTCACAAGGACTTCAAACTAGTTAAAAGGAGGGGACGACTCAGCAGAGGTTATTAAATCCTCCAGAACAAGTAAAAGGTCAGAGTATGGAAAAAGTCAGTAGTCTAACTTCAGGCACAGCAGACAAGGGGACAGCTATGAGAAGGTGGGTTAGTCAACGCCAGTCGCGAACCATTTCAACTCCCCCTCCCATTCCTCAGACGACATGTCCATCCTGGGCCTCCTGCAGTGCCATAACAATGCCACCCTGCAGGAACAGCAACTCATATTCCGCTTGGGAACCCTGCAGCCCAATGGTATCAATGAGGACTTCACAAGCTTCAAAATCTCCCCTCCCCCAACCGCATCCCAAAACCAGCCCAGCTCATCTCCGCCTCCCTAACCTGTTTTTCCTCTCACCTATCCCCTCCTCTCACCTCAAGCCCCACCCCCATCTCCTATCTACTAACCTCATCCCGCCCCCTTGACCTGTCTGTCCTCCCTGGACTGACCTATCTCCTCCCTACCTCCCCACCTACACTCACCTTTACTGGCTCCATCCCGGCCTCTTTGACTCGTCTGTCTCCTCTCCACCTATCCTCTCCTCTATCCATCTTCTATCCGCCTCCCCCTCTCTCCCTATTTATTTCAGAACCCCCTTCCCCTCCCCCATTTCTGAAGAAGGGTCTAGGCCCGAAACGTCAGCCCTCCTGCTCCTCTGATGCTGCTTGGCCTGCTGTGTTCATCCAGCTCCACACCTTGTTGTCTCACTGGACTGATTGTAGTTAAATGCACGCAGTATATGCAACAAGGCAAACAAGCTTGTAGCGCAGATTGAAATTGGCAGGTACAATGTTGTGGGTATCACACAGACATGGCTGCAAGGGGATCAGGGCCGGGAACTATATTTCCAAGGGTACACATTCTATCAAAAGGACATGCAGATGGGCGGAGTGGGGGGGTTGCAGGGTTATGTTGTTTATCAGAAATGAAATTGAATTAATAGCAAGAAGTGACAGAGATTTGGAAGGCACAGAATCTGTGTGGGCAGCATTGAGGCACCATAAAGGAAACAAGACCCTGATGGGAGTCGTATACATGCCTCCTAGCGGTAGTCAGCACTGGGGAAGAAAACAAATCAGGAGATAGAAAATGCATGTACAAAGGCGCTATTACAATAAACATGGGGGAAACTTCGATATGCAGGTGGCGTGGAAAAATTAGGCTGGTTGCAGACCTCAAGAAAAGGAATTTGTGGAGAGTCTGTGTAACGTTTTTTATGAACAGCTTGTGGTAGAGCCCACAAGGGAACAGGTGATTCTGGATTTGGTGATGTGTAATGAGGCAGACTTGATAAGGGAGCTGAAAGCGAAGGCACCCCTAGGGGGCAGTGACCATAATATGATAGAATTCACCCTGCAATCTGAGAAGGAGAAGATTTGAGTCAGATGTAACGATATCTAAGGTAACTACAAAGACATGCGGGAGCAAGTGACCAGGGTTGATTGGAAGGGGAGCCTAGTTGACAAGACAGTGGAGCAGCAATGGCAGAGTTGCTAGGGGTAATTCAGAGGGCCAGCAGAAATTCATCACTAGGAAGAAGAAACAGACTAAGGGAGGCTGAAGGCTGCCAAGGAAACTCAGGGACTGTATAAAAACGAAAGAAAAAGTATAAATGTTGTGCAGATTAGTGGGAAGTCTTTAAAAGCCAGCAGAAGACAATCAAAAAAAGCAATCGGTTGGGGGGGTGGTTGTGCGAAGATGGAAATATGAAGGTAAGCTAGCTCAAAAAATAAAAGAAGATTTGTAAGAGGTTTTTCTAAGAGAAAAGGTAAATGATTAAAAGGTAAGAGAAAGGCGTTGGACATTGGACTGCTGGAAAATGAGGCTGCAGAAGTAGTACTGGGGACCAAAAAAATGGCAGAGGACCCAAGTAGGTACTTTGTATGAGTTTTCACAGTGGAAGACTTCAGCAGCATATCAGAACTTCAAGAGAGTCAGTGGGCAGAGGTGAGTATAGTGGCCATCACTAAGGAAAAGGTACTGGGGAAGCTCAGATCAGAGGGACTACACCCCAGATTTCTGAAGGAGATGGGGAGGCGATTGTAGAGGCATCGGTGGTAATCTTTCTGGAATCATTGGAGTCAGGGAGGGTCCCAAAGGGCTGGAAAATGGTTAATGTAACATCCGTGTTTACGGAGGGAGGCAGAAGACATGAAATTATAGGCCAATTAGCCTGATCTTGGTCATGAGTAAGATTTTAGAGTCTGTTATTAAGGATAAGATTGTGGGGCATGGTAAAATAGGGCTGAGTGGATGCAATCTGTTTGGACTTCCAGGAGGCCTTTGATAAGGTGCTGCATAGGAGGCTGCTAAACAAGATAAGAGCCCACGGTGTTAGGGACAAGCTACTGGTACGGGTAGAGGATTGGCTGACTGGCAGAAGGCAGAGAATAGGGGTAAGGGTCTTGTTTTTCAGAATGGCAGCTGGTAACTTGTGGAGTTCCACCGGAGTCAGTGTTGGGGCCACAATTACTCACATTGTATATTAATGATCTGGACGAAGGAACTAAGGGCATTGTTGCAAAGTTTACAGACAACGGTGAGGACAGGTGGAGGGACAGGTAGTGTTGAGGAAGTGGGGAGGCTGCAGAAGGACATGCTCAGACCAGAAGTAGCAGATGGAATATGATGTAGGTAATTGTGAGGTTAGGCACTTTGGTAAGAAGGTGTCAACTATTTTCTAAATGGGGAAAGGTTTCGAAGTCTGAAGCACAAAGGGACTTAGGAGTACTGTTGGGGATTCTCTCAAGGTTAACATGCAGGCTCGGTCGGCAGTTAGAAAAGCAAACACAATTTTAGCATTCATCTTAAGACGTCTAGAATACAAGAGCAGGGATGTACTGCTGAGGCTGTATATGGATCTGGTCAGACTGCTGTTGGAATGCTGTGATAAGTTTTGCCCTGTATCTAAAGAAGAATGTGCTGGCACTGTAGGGGGGCTAGAGGAGGTTTACAAGAATGATCCCAGGGATGAAGAGCTTATCGTGTGAGGAGTAGTTGAGGACTGTGGGTCTGTATTTGATGGAGTTTAGAAGGATGATGAGGGATCCCATTGAAACCTACAGAATACCGAGAGGCCTGGATAGAGTGGATGTGGGGAAGATGTTTCCATTAGTAGATGGTGAAGACTCTGTGGAGCTCATTGCTGCAGAAGGCTATGGAGGTCAAGTCATTGAGTGTATTTAAGTCAGAGGTAGATAGGTTCTTGACTAGTGAGGAGATCAATGCATACAGGGAGAAGGCAGGAGAATGGGGATGAGCAACATATCAACCATGATTGAATGGGGGATGGGCTGACTCGATGGGCTGAATGACCTAATTCTTTTCCCATGTCTTATGGTTGTATGTATTTCCGAGTTGGGATGGTGGGTTATTTGGAGGGGTACTTGCAGGTGCTGGTGTTCCCATGTATTTCTAGATGCAAATGGTTGTGGATTTTGGAAGGTGCTGGAAGTCTTGGTGAATTTCTGCAGTCTATCTACTGAGCGTTGGTGATAGAAAGAGTGAATGTTTGTGAATGTGATGTCAATCAAGTGGGCTGCTTTGTCCTGGATGGAGGTTCTTGATTAGTAAGGGGAATCAAGAGTTACACGGAGAAGGCAGGAGAATGGGGATGTGAAACATATTAGCCATGATCGAATGGTAGGCCAGACTCAATGGGCCAAATTATTTAATTCTGCACCTAGGTCTTATGGTTTTATGTAATGACATTTGGCATCCAAAACACTCATGGTAGACAGCACCACCCTCTGGCCAAATATTGAATAGTAGTGCTAGCTCTCAATAGTTCCTGCAAAACACTGTCATTCTATCACTGGTCATTCACCATACAAACCAGGATATCGATGTACTCCATTCTGAGGAAGGGTCACTGGACCTGAAATGTTGACACAGAATTCTCTCTGCAGATGCTGCCAGACCTACTGAGCTTTTCCAGCAACTTCTGTTTTTGATATCAATATACTCATTGATGGAAAGTGATATGTATTCAGAGACCCAATGTTCTAGGAATCTATGTTTAAATCCCACCACAGCAGATATTGGAATTTGAATTCAATAAAAATTTGGAATTAAGATTCTAATGATGACTAGCTAACAGCACCTTCATCCTATGAATGGATAAAAGTAACTTTCTCTCACCTCCAAGAGGCTGAGGGATTCTTTCAACCAATAACATTTACGGGAGTTCCAGTACAGTACAGACATATTTTAATCGTGTGGTGAGGACAATGATTTGGAGAGGGTGCAAAAGCGTTTCACCAGGATGTTAGATAACAAGGTGTAAAGCTGGATGAACACAGCAGGCCAAGCAGCATCAGAGGAGCAGGAAAGCTGACGTTTCAGGTCAGGACCCTTCTTCAGAAATGGGGGAGGGGAAGAGGGTTCTGAAATAAATAGAGAGACGGGGAGGCGGATGGAAGATGATAAAGGAGCAGGTAGGTGGAGAGGAGACAGACAGGTCAAAGAGGCAGGGATGGAGCCAGTAAAGGTGAGTGTAGGTGAGGAGTTAGGGTGGGGATAGGTCAGTCCAGGGTGGACAGACAGGTCATGAGGCTGGTAGGTAGGAGATGGGGTTGGGGCTTGAGGTGGGAGGAGGGGCTAGGTGGGGGGAAGGACAGATTAGAGGTGCAAGGATGAGCTGGGCTGGTTTTGGGATGCGGTAGGGGAAGGGGAGAATTTGAAGCTTGTGAAGTCCATATTGATACCACTGGGCTGCAAGATTCCCAAGCGAAAAATGAAGTGCTGTTCCTGCAACCTTTGGGTGGCATCGTTGTGGCACTGCAGGAGGCCCAGGATGGACATGTCGTCCAAGGAGTGGGAGGGGGAGTTGAAGTGGTTCACAACTGGGAGGTGCAGTTGTTTATTGCGAGCCGAGCGTAGGTGCTCCACAAAGCAGTCCCCAAGCCTCCGCTTGGTTTCCCCGATAAAGAGGAGGCCACAATGGGAACACCACACCCGGCACTTTTCCTACTAACTGCAGGAAGTGCTACACCTGCCCCTACACCTCCCCCCTCACCCCCATCCCAGGCCCCAAGAAGACCTTCCACATCAAACAGATGTTCACTTGCACATCTGCTAATGTGGTATACTGTATGCGCTGTTCCCGTTGTGGCCTCCTCTACATCGGGGTAACCCCCATTTCTGAAGAAGGGTCTAAGCCCGAAACGTCAGCTTTCCTGCTCCTCTGATGCTGCTTGGCCTGCTGTGTTCATCCAACTCTACACCTTGTTATCTCAGATTCTCCAGCATCGGCAGCTCCTACTATCTCTGCACCAGAATGTTGCCTGAATTGGAATGTAATAGCTATAAGGAGAGGTTGGACAAACTTGAATTGTTTTTGCTAGAGTGTCAGAGGCTGAGGGGTGACCTGAAAGTTGTGTGTAAAATTATGACAGGCACAGATAGAGTGGGTTGTCAAAACTTTTCCCCAGAGTAGAAATGTCAAATACGAGTGGGCAGAGGTTTAAGGTGAAAGGGGAGAAGTTTAAACAAATTGCGTGAAATAAGCTTTTTTACAGAGAGGGTGGTGGGTGCCTGAAACACGCTGCCAAGGGAGGTGGTATAAGTGGATATGATAACAACGTTTAAGAGACACACAAATGGGATTATTTTAGATTAGCATCATGGTCAGCACAGACATAGTGGGCTGAAGGGCATGTTCCTGTGCTGTGTTATTACGGTATCATTTATTTGCAGCAGGAATACAGGTGAAACTTAGATAAAGAGCCCTGTTCATTGTTGACAGAAATAACCTATTCACACACCTCTCCTTGTTCAACTTCAAAACATAAGTGACAGTGATTTGTTAGTTAATTTCTCGGGGCAATGCCTTGACCAATCAGAGTCAACATGTCCTGTTAAAAATTTAAATAAAAATGCTCCAATGCAACTTGTTGACCAATCAGAATCCATTCAGCACTCCCTGTTGGTTTTCCTCTTGCAAATTGTCCTGATGAGTGTAAGGTGAAAAGTTTCAACGAAATTTGTCATTTTTCAACAATACTCAAGTTCTCTACAACCAAACAACTATTTGCAGAAATCATTCTAGCAAAGAATTGTTTAAGCTTCTGACATGCGCTCTTTAATCGTTTTACCAGCATAGTCAAGGTGCCAAAGACAGCAATACTAAAAGACAATGTAACCTTTCTGTCGGTAATGGTTGGGACCAAGACATATTATGGACTTTGAAATATTCTGGATTATACAATGATATTAAAAGGCCTAATCACAAATTTCTGATGAAGGGTTTAGGCCCGAAACGTCAAGTTTTCCTGCTCCTATGATGCTGCTTGACCTGCTGTGTTCATCCAGCCCCATGCTTGTTATCTCTAATCACAAATGCACCTGTTTCTTGCAGCCTGAGGCTTTATAACAGTGAGTGAGAAAATGGCAGTGTAACTATTAAATTTTCTGGATCCGCCTTCATGACGTAAGTTATGAAAACTATTTTGGAAATGGTAGGGAACCATAAGTGTAGTGAAAATGATGGACTTAAATGAATTAATACTGGTAAAGACATAGTACTTGTGAAATAGTGGGAGTAATGGGATTAATGGGCAAGCTAGTGGGAAACATAAAGGTGGACTGTAAAAACATGTGAAAGGGAAAATATTAGCTTGACTTATGTGGACCCACCACTGGTGGGGACAGGAATATTTATTATTTATGAGAACAGGGAAATAGCAGAGAAAATAAATTGTTACCTCGTATCTATCTTCACAGAAGGAGATACAGAAAAATTCCAAGAAATAATAGGGGACCGAAGAACTTGTGAAACTGGGGGAACAAAGTAAATTAGAATTAGTAAAGAGGCATTCCTTGGAATGTTAACTGGATTGTGAGATGATAAATCCCCTAAATCAAATCAATGACATTCCAGGGTATTGAAGGAGGTGCTAGCAAGTTATTGGATATTAGTGGCAGGAAAAATGTTGGAATCTGCAATAAAGGATGTGATAACTGGATGCCAAAATTGAGCAAAATGATGGTAACACTGGACATGTCAGGTCCCAGCACGAAACTTGGTTTTGTTGGGCCATAAGTTTTCTTTTTCTTTTTCTCTTTATTACCATGTTACAATGGAGATCAATCACGGAGTCTCAATTCACAAAGACTCTGCCAAGGTACTTTTAACATTAGATTATTAAAGTTTATTACATAAACCAATATGAATTTTGTTACACCATAAAAGAACTACTTGAAACAGTCACATCATGTATTCACAAGATACAGGATATTCAACTCTTTCATCCCAACACCAACCTTACACACTCAAACCTTGGTGAAGGGTTATCCAAAACACTTGTTGTTCAGCTGGCGCAATTGTAATCAGTTTCTTTTTGGCAAATCTCTGCATTCAATTAATGCAGCTTCCTTTAGTTAATGTCTCTTCCTGAGACCTTTAAACAACTGCCAACTGAGTTTACTTATTGCTTAATTTGGATTCCTTAACCTCATGTCTTCAACAGCATTTATATTCAGAATATGTATGCTCCTACTATAAAGAAAAATACCAAGGGAAGGACCTAGCGTCAATGGCTAACCAAAGAAATTAAGAGAAGCATCATACTTAAGTGTTTGCATGATGGTGAATGGTAGGTCAGGTGATTGGTCAAAATATTAAAAATGGCAGAGAACAACTAAAAGGTTAATCAGGAGGAAAGAATAAATACCTGAGAGGACTAACTCCTGAAGAAGGAGTGAGGATCCAAAAGCTTGTGTTTTCAAATAAACCTGTTGGACTAATGACCTGGTGCTGTGCGATTTTTGCCCTAATATGATGGGAAGCTAGCTGGAAATGTGAAAATGGATCTCAAGACTTTCCTCAGGGATTTATAAGGAATAAATCAAAGGATATGAAGTAGACCATTGAGCACTGGGATTAGAAAAATCTTCTTCAGTCAAAGGATAGTGAACCTGTAGAATTCTCAACTACAGGAGAGACCAAGTCACTGAAAATATTCAAGAAAGAGATAGATAAGTTTTAGATTTTAAAGGCATCAAGAACACGAGGAGAATGCGAGAATACGGCATTGAAATAGAGGATCCACCATGATGATATTGAATGGTGGAGCAGGTTCGAATGGCAGTATAGCCTACTCCTCCTACTATTTCCTATGAGAATGGGCAGTTAACTGTAGAAAATAAGCATATGGATAAAATGAATAAATGTTAACTTCTAACTTCTGTCTTTTCTATAGATGTTGCAAAAATCATTTCAGTACTAGCTGTGAATCAGGATGTGGAGGGGAGGAAAGAATTTGGTAAAATTACAATAACTAGGGAAAGAGTACAAAACAAACTGATGGAGCTGCGGGCTGACAAGTTTCTGGGTCCAACTGAGCTTCATCTGAGGGTCTCAAAAGAGGTGGCTAATGAACCATTGGATATTCTGGATGCGTGTAAATTTTCTACAATTTTCTAGATTGTAGAATGATACCATCAGATTGGAAAGTAGGAAATATAACCTCTCTACTCAACAAGGAGGAAGGCATAAAACAGGAAACTATAAGCCAGTTAGTTTGACGTCTGACCAATGGGGAAGGTGTTAAAATCGATCATGAATGAGGTTATAGCTGGGCACCTAGAACAATTCAACATTATCACAAAGAGTCAGCTTGGTCTCGTCAAAGGGTAATCACAGTTAACCAATTTACTGGAGCTTTTTGAGTGAGTAACGCATGCTGTGAATACAGGGGGACCCACTGATGCACTTTACTTGGACTTCCAGAAGGCATTTGAGAAGGTTCATTAGAAGGCATTGTGCAAAGTAGGAGCTCATGGTATAGGAGGTAACATACCAAGATGGATAAAAGACTGGCTGCCAGAAAACAGAGAGTCTGCTTCAGTCAGTCTTTATCAGATTGGCAGGATGTGATGAACAAGGTCCCACAGGGGGTCTGTGTTATGGCTTCAACATTTTACAATTTTGATCAATGGGTGAGTCTAGAATGAGGAGGCATGGTTTTAATATTAGGAGTTGCCCACTTATAAAAGAGATGAGATTTCTTTTTCTTTCAAAGTGTAATGCAACTTTGGAACTCTCTGCCTTAAAAGGCCGTGGTGTCATCAAATATTTCTGAGATGGATTTGGGTAGATTTTTCTTAGGCAGGCATATCAACAATTTTCTGGAGTGGATAGGAATGATAATTCAAAATGCAGACAAAACAGCTGTGATCTAATCGAAAGGTAGAGCAAGCTTGATGGGCCAAATGGCCTACTTCTGCTCCTAATTGGTACATTTGTATGTCTTCCCCTCTGACACCTTCACAACCTTATATTCAGGGCAGTTCCACCAACTTTTCGTTTATTCATTCATGCGATGTGGGTATCGCTGGCTGAGCCTGCATTCGTTGCCCATCCCTAATTGCCCAGAGGGCAGTTAAGAACCAACCACATTGCTGTGGGTCTGGAGTCACATACAGGCTAGACCAGGTAAGGATGCCAGATTTCCTTCCCTAAGGGACATTAGTGAACTAGGTGGGCTTCTCCTTGCAATTAAGCATGGATTCATGACGATCATCATACTCTTATTTCCAGATTATTACTGAACTCAAATTTCACCATCTTCTGTGGTGGGTTCAAACCTATGCCCCAGAACATTACCTGGGTTTCTGGATTAGTAGTCTAACAATAATACCACCAGGCCATCACCTATCTCTGATTACAGATTGCTACTTATGGCACTTCTGCTGTGAAGGACCTGTTCTCTCTCAATGAATCTGCTTTGCCCCTCCCCTGCTACCTAGGTTTTAAAACTCAACTCAGCAAACAGCTCACACCAGCCACCCCAGGGAGTGTGCTGTGCATTTATCTAAACTCACGCGATTTCTTAGAATCTTGCTTGAAAATTCATCGTTTCAAAACTAACATCCATTTTTCCTTCACATTAGGACCAAGTTTCCAAACATTAACGTTACGAATGTTCATCACATGAAATTAGAGAGGTGCTAACAAGGCAATTAGAAACTTACATTGTGAAGAGGCAGAATCAACAATGATTTATTGGAGGAGAAACCTTGGCATAGACAACGTGTGATAAATCTGCCAGCAGCGTTTCTGAGGGTGCAGTTAGAAGATGAGTCAGTGGATCAGCATTCAGTCAGAGCCAGATAAGCAGTTGTAACATAAGATCCAGGCTCATGGGACTACAGTGATGTATTAATGTAGATGAAGGTTGGAGAATAGACCCACCTGATTCAGAGCGTGTAATAACATCTCTGAAAAGGTTGATAAGAAAAATAAATTGAATAAATTTTGTGTTTTATGGCTTTGACAAAATTCTAATCGCAAATGCCTCACTAAATCTTCTAACTGAGCAGCACTTTTTAACCCTGAAAATTCCTCTAATTCTGCTAAGAATGCATTGGCATCAAATCGAGATATTTCTATACTGTAGCAAACTCAAGAATGACTATTGCAATTTTTTATAGATGTGGTAAGAGATGTTAAAATTGGAAGCGCAGAAATTATGGAGCAGGAGCTGAACAGGTTGATTAGAAAAACAGGTTAAATTTAAAATATTAAATTTAGAAGAGGGAGCTGAGGCCCTATTGTGACATAGTGTAGTGTCTGTACTCCTGGACCGGGAGGCCCGGGTTCAAATTCCCCACCTGCTCCAGAGGTGTGTAATAACGTTGCTGAACAGGTTGATTAGAAAAAATAGGTTAAATTTTAAAAATTAGAAGAAGGCACTAGTTCTAGGTGTTGTTGGAGAGGGGGCACATTGTGTCCACCGATGCTCTCGATGCATTTAGAGAGAAGCGGGCATCATGGGGGTACAGTGTCTTATCTCTTCGTCCAACTCCAGTTTGATTTTGTCTCTTCCCACTCTCCCTACCTCCACCCTATCACCTTTGATGGCTTGTATTGCCCTTAACAGGCTTTGCATGTGAATATGCATTTGGCTGCAGGGGTGATTTTCTGGGGCTGGTTACTTGTTAAAAACAAAAGAAAATGTCAGGGTGATCTGGTGATGGGCAGAAAAATATATTGAGTTGTGTGTAAGAGATAAGAAAAAAGAGGGAGCTGTACATTATTCTTAAGGCTTCAAAACATAGGTGTTTTACCGGTGGTGGTTAATAGAGCAAAACAAAAAGACAGTGATTTGGTTCAGCTATGTGTAATAACACTTCTGAATATATGTTAAAAAAGAGGGATTCAATAGAAAATACAAAATATCTAGAAGAGGGCACTACCCCTTCTAACTCCATTTTGATTTAGCCCACTCTCCCTCTCCCGTACCTTGGTGTTATTGCATTGCCCTTAATGGGTGCTGCGTGTACATTGAACAATTGGAAACATGGTGATTTACTGGTGGTGTTTTACAAACTGAGAATAGAAGGTGGTGCTGGAGATCTCTTGTGGTATAGTGATAGTGTCCCTGCTCCTCAACCAGGAGGCCTAGGTTCAAATTCCACCTGCTCCAGAGGTGCGTCATAACACGCCCAAACAGGCTGATTGGGGGAAAATATCTAGAAGAGGGCACTGACTGTAATGTATCAGAATTGCCTGCTAATTTAGAGGCAGCTAAAGGAGAAGATGTGAGGGGAATGTCAAGATGGCCTAGCTCTGGATTAACCCTGGAGCCTGTGATTCGCGTCCCTGCAAAAATTCTATCCCATACTCACAATTCCTCTGCCTCCACTGCATCTGCTCCCAGGAGGAGGTGCCCTACTCTAGAACTTCACAGATATCCTCCTTTGTCATTAAGGATGCCCTCAGCTGCATCTCCCCATTTCCCATGCTTCTGCCCTCAGTCCTCACATACCACCCCACCAATCTTCAAATGCAACGCATCATCTCTGACATTTCCGCCACGTACTATCAGACCCCACCACCAAAAAGATATTTCCCTCCCTACCCTTGTCCGCTTTCCGCAGGGACCATTCACTCCGTGACTCCCTTGTCAGCTCCACACTCCCCACCAACCCTTCCACCACACCTGATACCTTTCCCTTCAACCGCAGGATGTGTTACATGTACCCCTACATCTCCCCTCTCCGCTCCGTTCGAGGCCACAAACACTCATTCCAAATCTGGCAGAGATTCACCTGCACATCATCTAACCTCATCTATCTGTTGCTGCTAACGTGGTCTCCTCTATATTAGGGAGACCAAACGCCAACTCGGGGACTGGCTCACAGAGCACCTGCGCTCTGCACACACCAACCAACCTGACCTTTCGGTTGCCATCTACATTACCTCCCTCTCCCACGGCGACATGTCCATCCTTGGCCTCCTCCACTGTCAGAGTGAGGCCAAACATAAACTGGAGGAACAATGCCTCATATTTTGCCCTGAGAACTTAGAGCCCAATGGCCTGAATAGTGGCCTGAATATTGACATCACCAGCTTCAAAATCTCTCCTCCCCCAACCTCTCCATCTTCCTACTCACCTATCCGCCCCACCCTTCCCACTGACCAACCACAATAACCCCCTACCTGTATCCATCTATCTCCATCCTACCTACCCTTCCTCCAACCCCATGCACCTTCCTCTATCTATTTCTGGGCTCCCCTTCCCCCTCCCCAGTCATGACGAAGGGTTTCAGCTTGAAACCTTGACTCTCCTGCTCCTCGGCTGGCCTGACTTGCTGTGCTTTTCCAGCTTCACATTTATTGATTCTAGCTTTCAGTATCTGCAGTCCTTACTGTCTCCAATTCCTGTCCCCATACCAGGCATGTGGTAGGTGATGGTCAATACATTGATGGTAGACAGATTCTCCAGCATCTGCAGGTCCTACTATCTCTGGTATTTTATCAAAATGTCTTTGCTTTTAGTCTCTCTGAAATTCAAGATCCCTTAACCTTTATAAAACTGTCACTGCCTGTCTTGTCACATACAACAGTTTGTGCACGTGCTTCCCAGGGTGTCTATTCTTCAAACCCCTTTATTTTATATTATCTCTCTTTTTACTTCCTACTGAAATGTATCACATTCACAAATCACTGTATTGACCGAGATAACAAAGTGTGGAGCTGGACAAACACAGCAGGCCAAGCAGCATCAGAGGAGCAAGAAGGCTGACGTTTCCGGCCTAGACCCTTCTTCAGAATTTCTGAAGAAGGGTCTAGGCCCAAGACGTCAGCTTTCCTGCTCCTCTGATGCTGCTTGGCCTGCTGTGTTCATCCAGCTCTACACCTTGATATATTGATAAAATAAGAGCTCAGCTTTGACCAGATCCCATTTTGGACACTACTCTTGAAGGATGTGAAGGCTTTAAAGAGAGTATGGAAAAGATTTACAGGAAATATTCCAGGAATGAGGGACTTCTGTAATGTGGAGAGACAGGAGAAGCTGTGGTTGTTCTCCTCAGAGAGAAGTTTGAGAACATAGTCAAGCTTTTTGGGTATTAACAGAGTTGAGGAATATAGTGATAGAGAGCAGATAAGAGGAGTTGATAATCAGATCAGTCATGAATTTACAGAATAGTGAAATGGGTCTGCCCTTATATTTATGAACATAGCTTTACAATTGCATTGAAGCTACTGAGGACAGGTCCAGTTACAGACTGAACAACTTTCATTTGTTCCTGAAAACAACCTGCTGTCAGGTTACTCAAGGTATAAAGTTTTGAGCAAATATCTCAAGTAAGCGAGCAGTAGTGATAGGGGACTCTATAGTCAGGGGCGTAGATAGGTGTTTCTGTGGCTGTGAGCAAGACTCCAGCATAGTACATTGGCTCCCTGGTAGCAAAGTCAAGGATTCCTGTGAGCATGCACAGGATATTCTCACGAAGAAGAATGAACAGCCGGACGTTGTCGTCCTTATTAATACTAATGACATCAGCAAAAAGAAAGATGAAGTCCTGCAAAAGGAGTTCAGGGAGTAAGGAAGTTGAAAAGCAGGACCTCTAGGGTTATAATCTCAGTGAGGCAAGGAATAGGAAGATTGTACAGCTAACACATGGCTAAAGAGCTGGTGTACAAGGGAGGGCTTCAGTTATGTGGATCTTTGGGATGTCCTCTGGGGAAGGTGGGACTTGTACAAGTAACATAGGTTGAACATAAATTGGAGGGGCACCAATATCCTGGCAGGGAGGTTTACTAGTGCCACATGGAATGATTTAAACATAGGGGTGGGGATGGAAGCAGGAACTAGAGCAGTAAGTCAGCACGTGAAATGGCTGAGGAGGAGTCAGAGACTAAGGCCAGTAAAGCTAAGAGGAAGAACAGACAGTGAGAGATTACTGAACACAACAGGACTGGCAGTCTGAGGTGTTTTTGGTTTGGTGCAAGGAACATGATAGATAAAGCTGATGAATTGAGATCTTGGATGAATACATATAACCATGTTGTTGTAGCTAATACAGAAACTTGGCTGAGAGAGGGACAAGGCCTCCAGCTCAACATTCTAGGATTTAAGTGTTTCAGGCAAAATAGAGAGGGATGTGAAAGAAGACTTGCATTACTGATTGGGGAGAATATCACAGCTGTACTGAGGGAGGACACCTTGGAGGGCTTATCCAATGAGGTCAGGAATAGGAAGGTGCAATTACATTGTTGGCTTTGTACTGCGGTCCTCCCCAACAGCCAGTGGGAGATAGAGGTACATATATATGGACAGAGAATGGAAAAATGTGAAAGTAACAGGGTCGTTGTGGTGGGTGATTTTTAACTTCCCCTATATTGACAGGGACTCCCTTAGTGCAAGGGGATGGGTGGGGAGGAATTTGTTAGGTGGTTTCCTGAAACAATATGCAAATAGTCCAGGTAGGGAAGGGGCTTTCCTATACCTGGTATTAGGGAATGAACCTGACTAGGTGATCAAAGTTTCAGTGAGGGAGCATTTCACAAACAGTGACCATAATTCTATAAGTTTTGAGTTACTGATGGATAAGGATAAGAGTAGTCCTCGGATGAAAGAACTAAACTGGAGGAAGGCTAACCAGGACAATATCTGGCAGGAATTGGGGAGTGCAGATTGGGGGTGGCTGTTTAAGAATAAATCTACATCTGGCATGTGGGAATCTTTTAAAGGTCAATCGATTAGCGTTCAGGACAGACACGTTTTTGTGACAATGAAGGATAAGAATGGCAAGATTCAGGAACCTTGGATGACGAGACAAATTGACAGCTTAGTCAAAAAGAAAATGCAGGCAAATGTAAGGTTTAGGAAATTGAAGACAGACAGACCCCTCAAAAAATACAAAATTAACAGGAAAGAACTCAATCAAGGAATTAGGAAGAATAAAAGATGCTATGAAATGTCTTTGGCAAACAGGATTAAGGAATATCTCAAGATGTTTTGTACATCCTTAATGAGCAAGTGGGTGAATAGGGAAAGGGTAGGTCCACTCAAGGACAAAGGGGGAAATCTATGTGTGAAGCCATAGGATGTAGGTAAGGTCCTTAATGATACTTTGCATTGGTATTCACACTAGAGAAGGACATGGTGGATGGTGACTCTTGGGAGGGATGTGTTGATGTTCTAGAACATGTGATTATTAAAAAAAAGGTGTTGGGTGTTTTGAAAAGCATCATGGTAGACAAGTCTCCAGGACCTGACGGGATCTAACCAGAACGGTGAGGAAATTGCTAGGGTCCTGTATGAAATCTTTGTATCTTCTTTTGTCACAGGAGAGGTCCCGGAGGACTGGAGAATAGCCAATGTTGTTCCTTTGTTTAAGAAGGGCAACAGGGATAATCCAGAAAACTACAGACTGGTAAGATTTACCTCAGTGGGAGGGAGATTATTGGAGAAGTTTCTTATTTGTAGGATTAACTCACATTTGGAAACAAATATAGACTTATTAGTGACAGGTAGCATGGCTTTGTGTGGGGAAGTTCATGGCTCACAAACTTGACTGAGTTTTTTGAGGTAGTGACAAAGATGATTGATGATGGCAGGGTGGTAGATGTTGTCTATATAGACTTTAGCAAGGCCTTTGACAAGGTCCTTCATGGCAGGCGATACAAAGGTGAAGTTACACAGGATCCAGGCTGAGCTGGTAGCGTGGACACACAACTGGCTTAGTCATTGAAGACAGACAGTAGCGGTGAAAGGGTGTTTTTATGGAGATCTATAATTACTGGTGTTGCACAGGCGTCAGTGCTGGGACCCCTGTTGTTATATATATTTTTATATATATATGATTTGGGGGAAAATGGAGGTGGCCTGATTAGTAAGTTTGGACGGCTTTTGGGGACAGCTTGTGATGGAGCCCACAAGGGAGCAGGCCATTCTGGACTTAGTGCTATGTAATGAGCCAGACTTTATAAAAGACCTTAAAGTAAGGGAACACTTAGGAGGCAGCGATCATAATATGGTAGAGTTCAGTCTGCGGTTTGAAAGAGAGAAGGCAAAATCGGATGTAATGGTGTTACAGTTAAATAAAGGTAATTACAGGGGCATGAGAGAGGAACTGACGAAAATCGACTGGAAGCAGAGCCTAGCGGGGAAGACAGTACAGCAACAATGGCAGGAGTTTCTGGGTGTAATTGAGGACACAATACAGAGGTTCATCCCAAAGAAAAGAAAGATTATCCGGGGGAGGATTAGACAGCCATGGCTGACAAAGGAAGTCAAGAAATGTATCAAAGAAAAAGAGACAGCCGATATAGTGGCCAAGAGCACTGGGAAATCAGAAGATTGGGAAGGGTACAAGAACAAACAGAGGATAACAAAGAGAGAACAAAGGAAGGAGAGGATCAAATACGAAGGTAGGCTAGCCAGTAATATTAGAAATGATAGTAAAAGTTTCTTTCAATACATAAGAAACAAACGAGAGGCAAAAGTAGACATTGGGCCGCTCCAAACTGATGCTGGAAGGCTAGTGATGGGATGTAAGGAAATAGCTGAAGAACTTAATAAGTATTTTGCGTCAGGCTTCACAGTGGAAGACATGAGTAATATCCCAACAATTAAGGAGAGTCGGGGGCAGAGTTGAGTATGGTAGGCATTACAAAAGAGAAAGTGCTAGAAAAGCTAAAAGGTCTAGAAATTGATAAATCTCCTGGCCCCGATGGGCTACATCCTAGAGTTCTGAGGGAGGTGGCTGAGGAAATAGCGGAGGCGTTGGTTGTGATCTTTCAAAAGTCACCGGAGTCAGGGGAAGTCCCAGATGATTGGAAAATCGCTGTTGTAACCCCCTTGTTTAAGAAAGGATCAAGGCAAAAGATGGAAAATTATAGGCCAATTAGCCTAACCTCGGTTGTTGGTAAAATTCTAGAATCTATCGTTAAGGATGAGATTTCTAAATTCTTGGAAGTGCAGGGTCGGATTAGAAAAAGTCAGCATGGATTTAGTAAGGGGAGGTCGTGTCTGACAAACCTGTTAGAATTCTTTGAACAGGTAACAAGTAGGTTAGACCAGGGAAACCCAGTGGATGTTATCTATCTAGACTTCCAAAAGGCCTGTGATAAGGTGCCTCACGGGAGGCTGCTGAGTAAGGTGAGGGCCCATGGTGTTCGAGGTGAGTTACTGGCATGGATTGAGGATTGGCTGTCTGACAGAAGGCAGAGTGTTGGGATAAAAGGCTCTTTTTGGGAATGGCAACCGGTGACAAGTGGTGTCCCGCAGGGTTCAGTGTTGGGGCCGCAGCTGTTCACTTTATATATTAATGATCTGGATGAAGGGACTGGGGGCATTCTGGCGAAGTTTGCCGATGATGCGAAGTTGGGTGGACAGGCAGGTAGTACAGAGGAGGTGGGGAGGCTGCAGAATGATTTAGACAGTTTAGGAGAGTGGTCCAGGAAATGGCTGATGAAATTCAACGTGAGCAAATGCGATATCTTGCACCTTGGAAAAAAGAATACAGGCATGGACTATTTTCTGAACGGTGAGAAAATTCATAAAGCTGAAGTACAAAGGGATCAGGGAGTGCTAGTACAGGATTCTCTAAAGGTTAACTTGCAGGTTGAGTCTGTGATTAAGAAAGCAAATGGAATGTTGTCATTTATCTCAAGAGGGTTGGAATATAAAAGCAGCGATGTGCTTCTGAGACTTTATAAAGCTCTAGTTAGGCCCCATTTAGAATACTGTGTCCAATTTTGGGCCCCACACCTCAGGAAGGGCATACTGGCACTGGACCGTATCCAGCAGAGATTCACACGTATGATCCCTGGAATGGTAGGCCTAACATACGATGAACGGCTGAGGATCCTGGGACTGTATTCATTAGAGTTTAGAAGGTTGAGGGGAGATCTAATAGAAACTTACAAGATAATGCATAGTTTAGAAAGGGTGGATGCTGGGAAGTTGTTTCCGTTAGGTGGGGATACTAGGACCCGTGGGCACAGCCTTAGAATTAGAGGGGATCAATTTAGAATGGAAATGAGGAGACATTTCTTCAGCCAGAGAGTGGTGGGCCTGTGGAATTCATTGCCACGGAGCGCAGTGGAGGCCGGGACGTTGAATGTCTTCAAGGCAGAGATTGATAAATTCTTGATCTCGCAAGGAATCAAGGGCTACGGGGAGAGTGCGGGTAAGTGGAGTTGAAATGCCCATCAACCATGATTAAATGGCGGAGTGGACTCGATGGGCCGAATGGCCTTACTTCCACTCCTGTGTCTTATGGTCTTAAGTTTGCAGATGGAAAAGATTGGGAGAACTGTGGATAGTGAGGAGGATTGTCAGAGATAAAGATAGACACTTAGGTGGAGAAATGGCAGATGAGGTTTAATCCAGACACGTGCAAGGTGACGCATTTTGAAAGGTCTAATGTAGGAAGGAAGTTTACAGTAAATGGTAGAACCCTTATTAGCATCAACATACAAAGAGCTCTAGGTTTACAGGTCCACAGTTCCCTGAAAATAGCAACACAAGTGTATAAGGCAGTCAAGAAGGCAAATGGCATGCTTGTCTTCATCAGTCAGGGTATAAGAGAATAAAAATTGGCGGTAGTCATGCTGCAGCTGTATAGAACTTTAGTAAGGCCACGTTTAGTTCCAGGCACCACACCACTAGATATGGAGGTTTTGGAGGATACAGAAACAATTTACTTGTCGCCTGGTTTGGAGGGTATTTGCTAGGAGAGATTGGACAAACTTTGTTAGAGGTGAGAGGCAATGAGGTACACAAAATTATGAGAGGCATGTGGATAGCAGAGATAGTTGGAATGTTTTTCCTAGGGTAGAAGTATCAAATTATTAGGGGACATATGTTTAAGGTAAAAACAGGAAGAGTTAAAGGAGGTTATAGAATTATAAAATCCCTACAGTATAGAAGCAGGCCATTTGGCCCAAAGACGTGATAGGCAAGGTGGTTTTGTTTTAAACAGAGGATGGTAAGTATCTGGAATGCATTGTCAGAGAAGTTGGGAGAGATGAATTGTTATAGAATCACATAGCATGGAAACAGACCCTTTAGTCCAATCAGTCCATGATGACCATAATCGCAAACTAAGCTAATCCGACCTGCTTGCTCCTGGCCTGTATCATTCCAAATCTTTCCGATTCACGTAAGCGTGAATCTAAAAAGCATTATCTAAGCATCTCTTAAAAAATGTAACTGTGCCTACATCCACCACTTCCTCAGGAAGTTTATTCCACATGCGTAAAAAAAAAAAAAGTTGCCCCTCATGTCTTTTTAAAATCTCTGTCCTCTCAGCATCTTGACATGCACATGAATAGGCGGGGAATTTTTTTTTTTAAAATTCATTCACGGAATGAGGGAGTCCCTGACTAGGCCAGCATTTATTGACCATCCCTAATTGCCCAGAGGGCAGTTATGCATCAACCACATTGCTGTGGATCTGGAGTCACATGTAGGCCAGATCAGGTAAGGATGGCAGTTTCACTCCCTAAAGGACATTAGTGAACCAGATGGGTTTTTACTGACAATTGGCAAAGGATTCATGGTCATCATTAAACTCTTAATTCCAGATATTTATTGAATTCAAATTCCACCATCTACCATGGCAGGATTTAAATCCAGGTCCCCAGAACATTACCTGGGTCTCTGGATTAACAGTCCAGCAATAACACATCTTGGCCATTGCCTCCCCCACCCAAAACAAGAGGGATACGGACCACCTAGAGACATAAGATTTTTAATGTTCGAAAGGCCTCATGTAACAGCGCAGTCTTAGTAAGCCAAAGGGCCTGTTGCTGAACTGTACTTTATTCTTCATTCTACTTTCTCAGTTATTCACTGGATAAGGGGAGTGATTGGTGAGATCAGCAATTGATCATTTGGTGTAAATGGAACCCTTGAGTATTGACGATCTCACAACCTAGAGAGCACAGTCGCTGCAATTCGAGAAGAGGGAGGGTCAGCACTCACTTTTCTCACTAAACACAACTCCTCACCCTCACTCACCACAACAGCAACAGATCATTTATCTAAATTATCCCTCTGCCCCTGTTTCCTGATAGACATTTCCCTATGGGATACATATTATTCTTGCTGGATAATTTCCATGGAACCATATGCTGCCCTGCTCCTCCCAAACTCATCTTCCATTGGAAAACAGCTTGTAAAATACAGCTGCATAAAGATTGCCTGGTACATGTACAGGAGCAACCAATCACTATAACAAATACCTCCACTTCCCAAAGATGTGAACCCTCTTCCCATTCAGATAACCTAAAACACCCGAGCACAAGAAAGTCAAATAAGCACAACGTGTAGTTATATAGCACCATTTGTGGTCTCAGGGTGTGCCAACACATTTTACAGTCAGTGAAGTAACTGACACATAGTCACTGTTGTACAGTTGCAATGACCAGCTGGTTACTTTTTCATGGGAATCTCCCATAAACAAAAATGTTAATGATCAGAATTTCTTTGTAATGTGCGCTGAAAGATAAATATTTTGTCACTCTTCTTCGAGAGCAATAGAATTATTTTTACACCCATTTGAAAGAGTAAATTAAATCTGATAACAATTCATTCAGAAGACTCTACTGTACTTCCAACAATCTAACCGTGCAGAATGATGCAATGATCTCCGGAGTGAGACTTGACCCGCAGGCATTAAGGTAAGTGCTACTGCTAAACCATGCTCATAACCATAGAGGAAGCTGCTGCCTAGTGCAGGCATCAAGTGGCATTGACTCCTTCAATTGTAGCTTTAAAACAGTTACATCAGAACTGGGAATTTAACTAACTACAACAATGTTATGTAAAAAGACAGGGAGCCTTAATGACAGTACTGCAAGAAGTACTGAACAATTAGTGTAGATGTGAGCTAGGTTGGGAGCTGAATGCTAGAGAGTTGGGATTAAAAAACTCACTTTCTGATTGGCAGCCCTGCTGACTTGGAGAGTGATGGTTTGACTTCATAACATTGGAAGATCGAGGGGAATTGCATGGCAACTTTGCAGAAAATACAAAACTAAGTATGGGGCTTCAGATTAGCACTCCCTTTAAAGTCAGGAGCTAAAAAAAAAACAAAACGTCAGTACCCAACCCACATGATGGACAAAATTACATCTTTCTGGTCTTTAATAATTCTGAATTTCTATGAATTAGGGTTTCACAGAATTCACATGCCAAGAAAGATTTAAAACGTCAATCTTGGAATTTGCTTAGAATTAAACCTTGTTTTACAAAACAGTTACAAATATTCACAATATACACTCATTAAAAAAAACTTTGAATATATAAAATGTTTACTATCTTTGTGTGCTATGTACAAGAATCAAAACTTAGCAACTCAGTTTCTATTTGAATATCAAATGTTTCAAAAAAAACTTCACACATTGAAAAGTAGATCTTTTGCTGGTCCTGTGCTGATAAAAGGCAACTGTTGTTCAAAGCAAAACTGCAGCCAATATCAGGATTCAGAAAGAGGGAGAATTCTAGTCTGACAGACAGCCACAATCTGAAACAGTAACTTTCTGAATACTGTCAGACCTGTTGGGAATTTCACCAATTTGCTGTTTGTATTTTGGACCAGAAGTTTCCAATCACCAAATCCCCACAGTCACACGTTGCTGTGTCGATCGAGTCCTTGTTTCATGGAGGTTCAGGTCACCGACCACCCATTACAAAACTTGGTTCTTCACAGTCGTCCACCTTCTCTTTGGGGCTGTTCTCTTCTTCTTCACTACCGGAATTTTCATCAGAGCCTAGAGTACAGATTAGAGAAAGTGATATTCACAAAAGGATACTTCAGAGTTCAACCATCATCTCAGAATATTTGTCATTATAAACTAAGGCTTCCCCTGTCCACTGCACCTAAATAATTGAGCAATGAAGTCTGCTTGAACAATTGTATAAGCGGAGTGCTGTCTGATAATTTCTTTATCTGTGAGAAAGAAAAGGACTATCAGCTCCTAACAAAAAAAACTGGGATGTTAGAAAGAGATGAAGTGATGGCAGATACAATAACAAAGCGAGATAGTACAGTATGAGTGCACGACAATTTGGTTTATGATTATAATTACCAGCACGGAGACAGGAAAGGCATAAGTATGCATCAGCAGATAAGGTTAGAAGTTGTAAAAATATTTTTCATAAGACATTTAAGGTCTGTATCCGTATGCTACAACATTTGTAATAAGAGGGATGAGTTGCTGGAACAAATAGAGATAAATAAGAGACATGGGTGAAATGTGACCAAGGCAGGGAATGCTGAAGGGAATTTGACATATCGGAATGACAGAAAGCAAAGAAAAAGTGGTGATATTGCTCTGTTTGTTAAAGATGGCCCTAACTCAGAACTGAGGTATGACCTTAACTTCAAAGACGTACAATGAGTTTGGGTAGAGATAAGAAATGAAGCTAACAGGTCCCCCAGTGGTAGCTACACTGTTGGACAGACAGTACAGGGAAAAATAAATGGGGGATGAAAGAAATGCACCACGGTAATCATGGGTGACTTTAATCTGTACGTAGATTGGTAATCAGATTGGCAAAGATGGACTGGAAAATGAATTCATTCTACTCGGGACAATGAAGATTTGTGAACCAACCAGCGAGCAGGCTTTTCTAGACTTTGTAAAGTGCCACAAGACAGCACTGATTAATGATGATAAAAAAGCCTCTAGATGACAGTGATGACAACATAATAGAATTTCGTGTTCAGTCTGAAGGGGAGAAATGCAACTAAACAGATGAAGTTTTAAGTCTAAATAAATGAGGGTACGATGGCAGAGTTGGTTATAGTGAGTTGGGGAGCTAGCTTAAAAGTAGGACAGTAGATTTGTAGTTGCAGACTTTTAAAGAGATGTTTAAGACTTCTCAACAAAGATTCACCCCAGAGAGAAAGAAAAGCTGTTTAAGAAGGATGCTTCATCTGTGGCTATATAAAGAAGTTAGGAATAGTGTTAAATTGAAAGAAATGCTGCACAAATCAGCAAAGACTAATGGAAGCTTGCAGGATTGAGTAGTTTTTAAGAACTAACAAAGAATGAATATAAAGATAATAAAGAGACTGAAAGCAAAGTATGACAAAAAGTTAACTGTAATATAAAAACAAGTAATGAGAGTTTCTCCAAATATTTTAATCAGAAAAGAGCAATTGAAAGTTACATTGGTGTTCTAATGTGTGTCTGGACAATTGATAATGGAGAATAAAGATGATGGCAGTTTTTTTTTCCAGGTTGATTTAAGATTGTAAATCTTTATCTATGATCTGATTGAAGGGACTGAACAAATAATTGCTAAGATTTCCAACAACACCAAAATAGGTAAAGAAGGCATGTTATCAAATAAATAGAGAGGTTAAATGAGAGAGAGCAAAAATTTTTCAGATGAATATAATACAATGAAAATATGATCTTGTCCACTTTGGTAGCAACAGTAGAAAAGCATAAAATTATTTAAATGGAAATAAATTGCAGAAATGGGTTATCCTTCAAAATTAATGTAGTCACATATCAGTACAATAACTAACGTTGCAAAACTTTTGTTAAATATCAGAGGTTAACCTGTTTCTAAATCATGTACTAAGCCATATTGAAAAATTCAGCTTTAAAATTAATTGCAATATCTTTTACAGCCTGGCTCAACACATCTCTCTACATAGGAGTCCAGTAGAATTGTGTTGCTTAAAATAAAGAGAACTCAACGTTTCTTAAACAGATGATGAAAAGGTCACAATATTAACTGCTTCTCTCCTCACAGACGCTGCCAAGCATTTCCAGTTTCCTTTCTGAAAATGGGTCTAGGGGTTGCATTTAAATCAGAGAATAAGCAACAAGACTTTTGATGGTTCCTTCAGCAACCACGGTTCCTTAAAAAATTCCAGGCATTAAATTTTGATACAGCCTGGAATGAATCAGAAATTGAGCACAGCTCACCTTCTGTGGTTTTTGTAAGGTCCTGCTTGGCTTTCTTTGCCGACAGTTTCTTCTCCTTCAACTTCTGACTGTATTGAGAAAAATAAGTTAGTAATTTACTCCTTATACCTAAATTTACAATTGTCAATTAGTGCTTCCCAACCTAGATAAAAAGCTTTGCTTTCAGCTGGTAGGTCATTGATTAGATTGGCTAATAATGGGTGTAAGTATTCCCATAATCAGCAGCTTTTCCCCAAAGCCAAATCCAAATCAATCCTTGCTTGGAGAAAAAGGCAATATCTTTAGACACTCACTAAAGTTGCTTGCTGTGTCTGGTGAGCGTAGGGGATGAATGTTGATTCAAGATAAACTGTGGCACGAATAGCCCCAACCTGGATCTGCAAATGCCATACAAGAAGGGCATTGACCCTGCAGTTATTTTATTGAGTAGCTGAGTCACAAATCCATCAGTGGACCCATCACTAATAACCGATAGAAACTCCTAAAACACATAGTAAAATCAAACAGAACAGGTATATCAGGATGGCAATTCTGATCTCTCACTGCCTCCGTTCTATTGAATTGGAAATGAGTGATAAACTGTAATGCCTATTCATTGACAGGGTCTCCTGGATCTAGGAGTAGACTGGTTGCTTTTACCGTTTCTTCCTGCGTTTCTCTGTTTTCTCTTCAGCCTCTCTTCGATTGTTGTCCAGTTTCTTCTGAAATTCTTCCTCCAGACGTTGCTGTAAAGTAAAAAAAAATCCTTAAAATGAATGATGCAGGCACCAAGACAATCGCATAACTGCACTCATCACAATTCCATTTCACAGAACAGGTATTACAGTCATTGCATGAGGGGATAGCCTGGAGCCTCCTCTTCGATGGTTTAGGCATATCAATTAATTCTAAAGAACAGGTACAGTACCTTTTTCCTCCCTCCCTCGGTCAGGTCTTTCACTCCTCCCTCAGTCAGCACCCTGGTTATTTGGCTTCTCGAGTCTGTTCTGCTACTCAGCATGATCATGGTGGATTTAATCTTGGTTTCAATGCCACTTTCTTATCTGTTGCTAATAATCCTCGACTTCATAATGTTCAAAATCTCTCTCTCAGCCTCTAATTCAAAGATTCAGTCCCACAGCTCTCTGGCATGCAGAAGATGCCAGAATTTGAATGATACAGGGATTGAGGGGATGATAGAGGGAGAGTGAAAGGGCTGCATCTTTTTAGTTTTTTTTATTTTTAATTGTGGACTATAATGGAAAAGAACCTATTATCAACACAAGCACTGGAGCAGTAATTGCTGCACTTTTAGAAATAAGTTACCACAACACATTGCAGGTTGTGTTTATATTGTTGCTTTGCAGGGGATAAGATGGCATGGCACCAGACTGTGTGGAGAGTGAGATTTGGCTGGCAACAGGTAGTCAATGGGTTTCTGTAACAATGACTAGATGTGAATGCTAAAGATCATTAGCCTGGCAGTCACTCATTTGTTAGCTCTTGAGCAGCTGAACAGCTTTAGTCTGAACAGTAGTGACAGAAGGTTTGACATGCCAGGCAGGGTCTGCCTCTGTATCTCTGTGGCAAGTAACTCGAACCTGGAGACAGCTATTCTTTCCCTCCATTTACTGTGAGCTGTTGCCTCTGAACAGTAACTGTGAATTGAACTTTTTGTTACTCATACATAGGATACGGACTTCACTAGTTAGGCCAGCATTCCATAAGACATAGGGGCAGAAACTAGGCCATTCGGCCCATCGAGTCTGCTCCGCCATTCAATCATGGCTGATAAGTTCCTCAACACCATTCTCCCGCTTTCTCCCCGTAACCCTTGATCATCAAGAACCTATCTATCTCACTCTTAAATATACTCAATGACCTGGCCTCCACAGCCTTCTGTGGCAATGAATTCCATAGATTCATCACTTTCTGGCTGAAGAAGTTTCTCCTTATCTCCATTCTAAAAAAGGTCTTCCCTTTACTCTAAGGCTATGCTCCCAGGTCCTAGTCTCTCCTGCCAATGGAAGCATCTTCCCAACATCCACTCTGTCCAGGCCATTCAATATTCTGTAAGTTTCAATTAGATTCCCCCTCATTCTTCTAAACTCCGAGTATAGTCCCAGAGTCCTCAAACGTTCCTCATATGTTAAGCTTTCCATTCCTGGGACCATTCTCGTGAACCTCCTCTGAACCTGCTCCAGGGCCAGTACATCCTTCCTGAGATATGGGGCCCAAAACTGCACACAATACTCCAAACGTGGCCTGACCAGAGCCTTATAAAGCCTCAGTAGTACATCCCTGCTCTTCTATTCAAGTTCTCTCAAAATAAATGCCAACATTGCATTTGCCTTCCTGACTACTGACTCAACCTGCAAGTTTACCTTGAGAGAATCCTGGACTAGAACTCCCAAGTCTCTTTGCACTTCAGACTTCTGAATTTTCTCCCCATTTAGAAAATAGTCCATGCTTTTATTCTTCTATCCGAAGTGCATGACCTCAGACTTTCCCACATTGCACTCCATTCATTGTTCATCTCTAACTGCCCAGAGGAATGAGCAATGAATGCTGGCTAATTACAAGTAAACCATATTGCTGTGGTCTGGAGTCATACGTAGACCACACTGGATAAGGATGGCAGTTTCCTTCCCTAAAAGGACGTTACTAAAACAAATGGCTTTCCTGACAATCAACAATAATTTCATAATCATTAGACACTTAATTCCAGATTTTCTTCTTTGGAATTCAAATTTTGCCATTGCAGGATTCAAACTCAGGATTAACTGTCAAGCAAGAATTCTACTAGGCCATCGATGCTAAAGACACAGGTGATTTACACAAAGAACCAAGAATCTGGAAGGAAGTGCTCCTGAGAACAGAAAGTCTTGGAAGGGAAAGAAAACAAATTATCGAAGCCTGCAGACTGGTGCTACCGAACTGTGTTTACCCTTTTTTCTCCCATCTATAATGCATACATTTTCTGTGTCTGTCTATAGGGATTAAAAAGAGATTGGAGTTTTAGCTTGTACAGGCATTTGTTGATGATTCATTGCTGTTTACTTGTGATGAGCATTTACTTATTTATAACAAACAGGAGCTTTTGTTAAGCAAAGGAGCCTGGTCAGTGTTTTCTGTAACCTGACTCCATTACACGGCTAAGTCAGAGACTTTATGTTCTTGATTAAATCATTAACTTTGCTGGAACACTTCAGTGTGCTCACAGAATCAGCATATTTTCTCAAGACAGTCATAACAGAGGGAATGAAGACATACAAGGATTTGAAAACAAGGACAGGAATTTTAGTTGTTTCATTGCAAGTCAGGCCACTTAATTGGGGGTATGGAGAGAAGGGGTGGTTGCAATTGGATGATTGCCTTACAAGGACACAGAAACCATTTGCAACTTCAGGTTGACAGAATGTATGTGGCTGACCATGACAGCATTGGAATAGTCAAGTCTGGATAAGATCCAACATTAAACAGACTAGTGTGTAAAATTAAAATCACATGGGATTGGGAGTAGTGTACCGATATGGACAATGTGAATAAAATTGAAGACATCCACTTTGGTAGTAAAAACAAGAAGGTTGATTGTTATCTGAATGGCAATAGATTGGGAAAGGGGGAGATGCAACGAGACCTTGGTGTCCTCATACACGAGTCACTGAAACTAAGCATGCAGGTGCAGCAGGTGGTAAAGAAAGCAAATGGTATGTTGGCCTTCATAGTGGGAGGGTTTGAATGCAGGCACAGAGATATTTTATTGCAATTGTAGAGAGCCTTGATGAGAAAAAACCTGGAATATTGTGTGCAGTTTTAGCCTCCTTATCTGAGGAAGGATGTTTTGGTTATGGAGGGAGTGCAACGAAGGTTTACCAGACTGATTCCTGGGATGACAGGACTGGTGTGTGAAGAGAGACTAGACCATTAATTCACCTTGGAAGCAAAAACAAGGCGGCAGATTACTACCTGAACAGCTGTAAATTGGGAGGGGGGGGGGGGGGAAGTGCGCAGCAGGACCTGGGTGTCCTTCTGCACCAGTTACTGAAGGTAAGCATGCAGGTACAGCAGGCGGTAAAGAAGGCAATTGGCCTTCACTGTGAGAGGAGGAGTACAGGAGCAGGGATGTGTTGTTGCAGTTATACAGGGCCTTGGTGAGTCCACACCTAGAATATTGTGCAGTTTTGGTTTCCTTTTCTGAGGAAGGATCCTCTTGCTCGAGGCAGTGCTGTGAAAGTTTACCAGGCTGATTCTGAGGATGGTGGGTCTGACGAATGAGGAGATTGTTGAAGTTGAGATTGTTTTTGCTAGAGTTCGGACAAATGAGGTAAGGGAATCTCATAGAGACTTATAAAATGCTAACAGAACTGTTCAGGGTAGATGCAGGGAGGATGTTCCTGATGGTGGGTATGTCCAAAACCAGGGGCCACACTATGAGGGATTCGGTGTAGACCACTTAGGATGGAGATGAGGAGACATTTCTTCACCCAAAGAGCGATAAGCCTGTGGAATTCACTACCATTGGAAATAGTTGATGCCAAAACATTGAACGTATTCAAGAGGCGACTAGATACAGCACCTGGGGCGAATGGGATCAAAGATTATGGGGAGAAAGCAGGATTAAGCTATTGAGTTGGATGATCAGCCATGATTGTGAAGAATGGGGGAACAGGTTCGAAGGGCCAAATGGCCTCCTCCTGCTCCTATCTTCTATGTTTCTATGAAGGGAATCTCAGACGATAGAATTCTAATAGGACTAGACAGGGTAAACGTAGGAAAGATGTTCCCAATGACTGGGGGGGCTTCCAGAACCAGGAGTCACAGTGTAGGGCTCTGGGAGAGTCATTTAGGACTGAGACGAGGAGAAATTTCTTCACCCAGAGAGTGGTAAGCCTGTGGAATTCTCTTGTCACAGAAAGTTGTTAAGGCTAAAGGCGTTAGATATCATTCTTAGGGTTAAAGGTATCAAACGGTATGGGGCAAGAGTGGGAACAGAATACAAAGTAAAGTGATTAACCATGATCATCCTTAAGAGCAGCACAGACTTGGAGGGCCGAATGGTCTACTCCTCCTCCTATTTTATGGTTCTATGTAATAAAGAAATAGATAAATTTTCAGCAGATGAGCGAGACAAGGGCAGAGATGTGATTTGGTAAAAGGTGGTCTTCATGGCAGTATCAATATCATCTATATTCAAACAAGGTTCAGAGTTTGTAAACAGCTTAGTTGAATTCTAGACAGTTGGCAAGGAAGTCAATGAAGTTGGCAACAAGAACTGAAAAGAATGGCATCAGTCTTCCCAGGAGAGGTTTAATACCAATTACCCATTAACTGAACACTGAGAAATGAGCACTATTACAAGATTTTTAACAAAGCAAATCTATATTCTAAACCTTCTGGTCTCCAAACTCCCATCCCAACAGTACTACCAGTGCCAAGGATATGCAACTCACGTTCACCATAGGCTGTCTGAACCCACTAGGGCAAAGCACCATGACAGACAGTTCTGAGAGCAGTGTAGAATTATACTGCTAGCAGAGACTGGAGGTCATAAATTCAATAAAACCATTGCATTTAACACAGCAATAGCTTTAGATGGTTGCAATCTCACAAACACCAATTAGGATGTACACCGATCCTGACATTCAGACAAACACTGTTTTCCTTTTACTTAAAGTGTTGACAAGAATCACACACCTGTGCTGCTTGCTTTTCCATGAACTCCTCCCTCATGTATTCCCTTCGCCGCAAGTGTCTGTAGACATGGAATTCTCCACTACCTGCACCAGCACTCGATCCTATTATCACAGCACAGTGATGACACAGAATGCAGAGAAAAGGATGTACAGTAAAAGAGAACAGTTACCATTCAAATCAAAAAATCGTATTAACGTTTGATGTAAAGGACTGTCAATCACATAGCAACTCCACTCTGGCATCTGTACCAGCATTCAGAAAGAAAAGACCATAACGTGACTGGGTTACACTCAGTGCACCTGTAGACCGTCCGGTGGAAGGGTTACAACAGTCACAGTTCAGAATGTCTCAACTGATCTGTTACAGCTGTAACTCACCCCACTTGAAGAATATTAATAATTATTGGTCATATAGTATAGTGTCTAATTATGGAAGGGATCTTTCAATTTCGCCAAAGGATATAAGAGCAGGAGAGATGATGGCAGAAATCTCCTATTTTTTCTGGCTTTTAAACACTTTCATGAAACAGGTTAGTTATTGGTTTAGGTGTACATTCCATTTTAAATAAAATGCAGGGACTCTAAATTCAGGACAGAAGTCCAGATGTACATTCAAAGATAACAAGGAAAGGGAGGGAAGCACCGCAAGCTCTTCAGTCAGTCCAATCACCAGTTCACATTGCTCTTGGATCTGAAGTAACCAAAGGGAAAAATGAAAGCACTGATTTACTGGGATGAAACAATCAAAATAGGACAACAATGGCACATTGCAGGTGATAGAGGAGAACAGCAACTCATCTGCAAAGAATTCCAAATACATGCCTGAAGTTTTCTAAGTTTTGGGTCACACTTTACTGAACACCTTCCACATTTCTTTTAATTAAAGTTTTTATTCATCACTTAAAACTATTACATTTGCCAAGTATGATTTCTTTGTAACAATCCCTGCTATCTTGAATTGACCCATCCATTTAGAAGCAAAGATGTGGCAAATGGAGTATAATGTGGGAAATGGGAAGTGGTTCATTTTGGCAGGAATAAAGTATTATTTAACTGGACAACACTTACAGAATTCTGAGCTGCAGCAAGATCTGGTGCTCCAGTGCACCAGTCATAAAATGTTAGTTTAAAGGTGCAGCAAATAATTAAGGGAATTAATGGATGTTTGCCTTTATTACAAGAGGGACTGAACATCAAAGAAATGATGTCATGCGTCGGTTACTCAGAGCTTAGGTGAGACCACGTCTTGAAAACCAGGCATAATTCTCGTCTTATTTAAGGAAGGACATAAATGCATTACAGGCTGTCCAGAGGTGGTTTATTAGATTGATATCTGGAATGAGAACATTATTTTGAGGAGGGGTTGAACAAACTAAGCATAATCCATTGGAGTTCAGAAGAGTGAGGGGTGACTTGGTTAAAGTGTATAAGATCCTGCAAAAATATAGACAAGGTGGCTGTGGAAAAGTTGTAGGTCAGTCCAGAACTAAAGGCACTGTTTAAAAATTATGGATTGCCCTTTTAGGACAGAGATGAGCAGAAACATTTGCTCTGAAGGTTGTGAGACTTTAAAACACTCTGCTTCAAAGGCTAGTCGAGGTGGGGTCACTGAATATTTTTTGAGGCAGGAGAATTAAAAGTTAGAGGTAGATGGGAATATGGAATTGGAAACACACGACGAGCCATGATCTTATTGAATGCGATCTACTTCTGCCCCTAATTAGTGTGTAAATACTAAACGCTTTCCCCCACTAGACCGTCAATGGCACTGCCCCACTGGGCCAGCACAGTGACTCAGTAGTTAACACTGCTGCCTCACAGCGCCAGGTACCCAGGTTTGATTCCACCTGCAAGTGACTGTCTGTGTCAGCATGGGTTTCTTCTGGGTGCTCTGATTTCCTCTTACAGTCCAAAGGTTAGGTGGATTGGCCATGCTAAATTGCCCAGACTGTCCAGGGACGTGTAGGGTGGGACACTCTGCAGAGAGTTGATGTGGACATGATGGACCAAATGGCCAGCTCCCACACTGTCGGGATTCTAAGATAGTCTCCAGTGTATGCAGTTCTTCCACTTGAAGAAAGCTGTAGCATCAGTACTCTCCTGACTCACAAACATGGTCCTTCCTCTTGGTTCACAGTCATAACCCAGTTACTACTCCACCTCATTGTTCCAGAACCAATTCTTTTCTAAAGGGTAGTTCTGAAATAATAGCCAACCTTTCACTTCCATCATGTGTTTGAAAAAGAATGCAACAGGTTTACTGAATATGGCCGCTGTGTCACCTCCTTCACTAGTGCCAACATTGCCAACCATCTTAAAGTTGCATAAAAAATTTCACAAAATATATGCAATGGACAGTTATAAAAGGAAACTAACACATTTCAGGTGAGTGAGGAGAACAGAACCTCATCTGCAAAGAATGCTAATTACACACCTTCACGTCACACTGCAAGTCATTGATTTACTGAGTCATTCAAGAATGCAAGGGAGTAAATTACTTATCAGTCAGATAATACACTAACCAGAAAAACCCAAGGAACAAGAAAGACTGCAGAACAAGGCACTTTCTTTTCAAAAACTTTGAAGGTACCCTATGCATTTAGCTGGGTATGCTGCAAGGTCCTATAAGGTTGCTTTCTGATCTGTTAGTACTACAGCAGAACAGTGGAGAGGAGATTTTGTCTGTGGGAGAATCTCAACATGGGCTCACTGTTTAGAAACTCACGGGTCACCCATTTAGAGGTTAGGTAACTTTTATTCTGAAGGTCCCGTCTCTTTGAAATTCTCTTCCTGAAAAGGTGGTAGAAGCAGAGGCTTTGAATTTTTTTTATGGCAGAGGTGGATAGATTTTCTTAAACAACGAGTTAAAAGCTTATTAGGATAGGTGGGAATGTGGAGGAGGTTACATCAGATTGGCCATGATCTTATTGAATGGCAGAGCAGACTTGAGGGCCTGAATGGCCTCCTCTAGCTCCTATTCATGTGTTTATCAGACTTCACTGAGATCCCAACAGCTTTGGAAGGTGGTGGCGGCTTTGGGAGGAAGAGGAGGGAAGTGAACTGGGCTGCAGCATCCAATTATTAGCTGGTTAGTGCTCATCCATGGTCAGGGACATCTCCTGTGCGGGGTTACTGAGCATATCAGACAAGATTGGACACAGCTATTGTGCTCTCTAAAAGTCTGAATGCCCTTTTAACAAACATCACTGTATATCATTTTACAGTTCCTCAGTATCTAATACGTAGTAATGTTTCTGTGGAGACAGATCCTGCTTCATGATGCGGAGGTGCCAATTTGGACTGGGTGGACAAAGCCAGAAACCTCACGACACCAGGTTATAGTCCAACAGGTTTTGTGCAATGTCGTCTTTTTTCAGAAATGGCTTTTGGACTACACAGACCCCTGACACAGTCTGAAGAAAGATCACTTGGAAAGGTACAGAAACCTCAATGGAATTTATTGCTTTACAGCAGAGGGGACTGGAACATAAAGAGCCAGAAGTGTTGATAAAGACTAACATTTACCCATGACATCACGAACAAATTCTGGTGGTGGCCGTGGAGCCCAGTCTTTGGGTTTTTCCAAGATTGGCACTTGCTTCTCCTACAAGAAATTTGTGCAAAACTTTCATTAATATCAAACATTTCAAACTGATACCTACACACAATTTATCACAGGGTCCAGAAAAGCACAGAAATTCATTCTGTTGGCAAAATTGCCCTTCCTTCTCACTTAACGCACACATTGTGGGAAAATGTGAAGTTGTTCATTACAAAAGGAAGATCAAAAACACACCATATTCTTTAAATGGACAGAAACTGCAGACAGCTGCAACACAAAGAGACACAGAGAGCTACCATACAGGTGCAGCAGGTAATCAGGAAGGAATGTTGTCCCTTATTTCAAGGGGGTTGGAATATAACAGTAGGAAAGTCTTACTGCAACCATAGAAGGTGCTGGTGAGACCACATTAGGAGGACTGTGAGCAGTTTTGTTCCCCTTATTTAAGGAAAGATTTGATTTAATTGGAGTCAGTTCAGAGAAGGTTCACTTGAATAAGCCCTGGTATGGAGGGATTACTTTATGAGCAAAGGCTAAACAGGTTGGGGGTCTATTCACTGGAATTTTAGAATAAGAAGGGGTTGCATTGAAACATACAGGACTCTTGAGGGGCTCGAAAAAGTAAATGCTAAGAGGATGTTCTCCCGTTATACGAGAGTCTAGGACCAGACAGCATAGTCTCCGAATTAAGAAGTGCCAATTTAAACTAGATGAGGAGGAATTTCTTCTCGCAGAGGGTTGATAGTCTTTGGAACTCCTAACCACAGACAGCTGTGGAGGCAGAGCCCTTGCGCATATTTAGGCTAAGATAGTTAGATTTCTTGATCAATAGGAGAATCAAGGATTACAGGAACAACGTTGGAAAATGGACGTGAGGAATATCAGATCAACAACGATCCAGCTGAATGGCAGAGCAGGCTCAAGCAATTGAACAGCCTACTCCTGTTTTTCTGTCTGATGGTCTTATGGTAACACTGAATTCTCATGCCACTTCGTCCCCATTGCCACTCACCCCTTCCTTAGAGTTCACCAAGGAATTCTAACCCCAATTTACTAATGATCATTATAAAACAAAAAAAAAACTGCACGGGCTGGAAATCAGACAAAAACAGAAATTGCTGGAGAAACCCAGTAGGTCTGGCAGCATCTTTGGGACAGAAAGCATGTGTCAATGCATCAAGTCCAGATGAATCCATCTTCAGAATAGCTAGATGACTATAACATAGAATTCCATAGAATAACATAGAATTAGTTATGTTTGAAACTCACATACTGTAGTCCCAAATAAGAATTTTCAACTTAATGCAAATTAAATGGTAGAGCTGGCTGTAGTTGATTCGCTAAATAGACTAAAAACTATGACAGTAAATGAACAGGGGGAAACATACAAGAAACAACTCATACCAGAAATGGAGGATAACCAAGAGACTAATAAATGCAAGGAACCTAAAGTATCCATTATTAATAGAAAATATGTTGGAGAAAATTGTGCCTAAAACCCAACAGCCCCCAGGATCCACCAGCTTATGTCCTTGGGTTCAAAAAGAGAGATAGAAATAATGGACACACTGGCTGTGAGTTTCCAAGGGTCCAGAAAAGACCTAATAAACTTGAGTTAGTAAGTGTAACATTATCATTTATGAAAGGAGAGAATACAAGAGAGTGGCTGATTGTTTGGTACACACCTAGCAGAGAGGAGGGATAATGGGTCAGTTTGGCAGGCTGTAATTAGTGGAATGCCACAAAGATTAACATAGAGCTCTCAAACACTTATAATCCACGTTAATAACTTGGACTAAGAAACAGATACATCAATTTTGTTGATGATACAAATCTAGGTGGAAATGTAAGCTGTTGATGCCCAAAGGCGAGTGTGTACACACACACACACGAAAAGAGTGAGGGGGTGTGGGTGTGGGCGTGGGCATCCCTTCTCCTCCCCCACGCCCGCTGTTTGTTTGTTTGTTTCTTTCTGTCTGTCTGTCTGTCTGACTTTCTCCCCTCCTCTCAGGGCTTGGTTTTACTAACCGGATTCTTCATTAACCGCTCCAGCTTCAAACGCTGTTCCTCAGCCGCACTGCGCGGGATGACAAGCGGCTGAACCATCTTCTTCTGCGGCCGTTTACCTCCGTCCGCCATCTCTCCCCAGGCGCGCGGCGATGACGTTCAGCATAAGTCGGGCGCGCGGCGATGACGTTCCCCCCGGTGGTAAACTTTGTGTTTCTCATCAATCGGCTCCTTCGTTCTGTAGCTGTCCACCTTTAGAACTAGTCGGAGTTTAATCTTCAATTCTTCACTACCTCTTAGAGTAACAGGCCGAGTGGCGGGCCCCCAGTGTAGTGTTGTTGATTGTGGAGAAGTCACATTGCAGATTTGAACCTGCCTCGCTAGACCATGTGTGGAGCTGGATGAACACAGCGGGCCAAGCAGCATCATTGGAGCAGGAAAACTTGACGTTTCGGGCCTAAACCCTTCCTCAGAAATCTGTACCTTTATCTCTCCCTCCACACCTTGTTATCTCGGATTCTCCAGTATCTGCAGTACCTATTATCTCGATAGACCTTACTTCTTTCTGAAAACAAAACACAACTGTGGATCCGATACAGTAGGAACTGCCGATGCTGGAGAATCTGAGGTAACAAGGTGTAGAGCTGGATGAACACAACAGGCCAAGCAGCAGAGGAGCAGGAAAGCTGACGTTTCGGGCCTAGACCGTACTGTCGATCCTGAAGATTAGGGAACAAAAACAGAGAATGTTGGAGAAACTCTGCAGGTCTGGCAGTATCTGTGGGAAGAGATACAGAGTTAACGGTTACGATTCCACGCTTTGATGAAGAGTCACTGGATTCGAAATGTTACTCGTGTTTTATCTCCATTGGTGCTGCCAGACACTGCTCAGTTTCTCCAGCAATTTCTGTCTTAGTTTTATACTTTTTGTTTGGTCTACCATGGAGGTCAATCACTGCCCTATTTCAGAAGAGGCTAACAGCAGACTCGACACGCCAGTCCGTGATGACTTCCCCTTCCCCCGCCCCTGAGTCTGTGCTGATTTTCCCTCATACCCCGCGCAGTCTGTGCTGATTCTCTTTCCCCCCGCCCCTCCCAGGTCTGTACTGACTCTTGGCCATTGAAACTGTTTCATTATTTCTATATGATCATAGCTTATCATCAATTCTATTCCCACTTTCTCCCCGTACCCTTCAATCCCTTTAGTCCTAAGAATTATATCTAACTTCTTCAGTTTTCGCCTCAACCATTTTCTATGGCAGAGAAGTCCACAGCTTTACCGTGGTCTGGGTGAAGAGATTTCTCCTCATCCCAGTCTTAAATAGCCTACCGGGTATGCGTAGACTGTGACCCCTGGTTCTGGACTCATTGGCAACATCCTTCCTGCATTTAAATAAAAACCAAAAGAACTGCAGATGTAAATCAGGAACAAAAACAAAGTTGCTGGAAAAGCTCAGCAGGTCTGGCAGGATCTGTGAAGGAGAAAACAGAGTTAACGTTTCGGGTCCGGTGACCCTTCCTTAGAACTGATAGTGACTGGGAAAACGCCAGTTTATATGCAGAAAATAGGGAGGTGGGTGGCGTAGGGAGTAAATAATAGGATAGCGCCCGAAGAGAGAGAAAGACAGTTGGACAGACAAAGGAGTTGCTAACGATCAGGCTGGGAGGGTGAATAGTTGTTAATGGGGACTGTTAGTGACTAATAACAGGGGGTGTGAATGGCAGGCTGTGTGGTAACAAAGGTGGGGGACTGGGACATGGGAGAGTTTAGGCCCTAAAATTACTGAACTCAGTATTGAGTCCTGAGGGCTGTGGGGTCCCCAAACGGAAAATGAGGTGTTGTTCCTCCAGTTTGCGTTGGGCTTCACTGGAACACTGTAGCAAGCCAGAGACAGAGATGTCGGCCAGGGAGTAGGGTGGTGCATTGAAGTGGCAGGCAACGGGTAGTTCAAGGCCTTTTCTGCGAGTAGAACGTAGATGTTCTGCAAAGCGGTTGCCAAGTCTACGCTTCATTTCCCTAATGTAGAGGAGACCACATTGTGACCAGCGAATGCAGTAGACTAGATTCTGGGAACTGCAGGTGAAGTGTTGCTTCACCTGGAAGGTATGTTTGGGCCCTTAGATACTAGTAAAGGGAGGAGGTAAATGGGCAGGTGTTGCACCTTCACTGGTTACAGGGAAAGGTGCCGTAGGGCTCTGGGGAGGTGTTGGGGGTGAAGGAAGCAACGCAACACAAGCTGGAGGAACAACGCCTCATTTTCCGCTTGGGGACCCCACAGCCCTCCAGACTCAATACTGAGTTCAATCATTTTAGGGCCTAAACTCTCCCATGTCCCAGCCCCCCCACTCCACACACTAGGCTTTGTTACCACATAGCCTGCCATTACACACCCCCTGTTGTTAGTCCCCGTTAACAACTATTCATCCTCCCAGCCTGATCGTTAGCAACTCCTTTGTATGTCCAACCGTCTTTCTCTCTCTTCGGGCTCTATTCTATCGTTTACTCCCTATCCCACCCACCTCCCTATTTTCTGCATATAAATTGACGTTTTCCCAGCCACTATCAGTTCTGAGGAAGTGTCACCGGACCCGAAACGTTAACTCTGTTTTCTCCTTCACAGATGTGATGCCTTTCCAGCAACTTTGTATTTGTTCCTTCCTGCATTTACCTTGTCTGGTCCTATTAAGAATTTTCTAAGAGTCTCATTCCTCAAAACTCCACCGAGTCATACAGCTCAGAAGAGGCCATTCACCCCATTGAGTTTGTGCTGACCTATCTATATGCATTCCACTGTCTAGCACCTGGCCCATAGCCTTGAATGTTGTGAAATTTCAAGTGCTTATCCATGTACATTTTAAAGATTGACTGTCTCAACTACCTTCATAGGCAGTGCAGTTCAGATTCCCACCACCCTCTGGGTGAATGTGTTTTTCCTTAAATCCCCTGTAAACAGTTTTAATTGATCCAGTCTCTCTTCATACATTAGTCCTGCCACCTCTGAATCAGTCTGATAAAGCTTCTTTGCGCTACACAGCCAGAATATCCTTCCTGAGATAAAAGCGAAGGAAATTACAGCACAGGAATAGGCCTTTCAGTCCTTCAAGCCCGCACCGACATGCTGCCTGTTACAACTAAAACTCCCTATCCTCTGGCAACCGGATCCCTCTATTCCCATCCTATTCCCATCCTATTCATGTATGCAAAACTGCACACAATACTCCTGGTTCCTGGTGTGGTTTCACCAAGGTCCTGTACAATTGCAGCTATCCCTGCGCCTGCTCTCATCCTCTCGCTATGAAGGCAAATTTGTCTCCTTCACTGCCTGCTGCACCTGAATGCTTACTTTCAGTGACTGATGCAGAAGGACACCCCAGGTCTCATTTCATGGTCCCCTTTGCCAATCTCTAGCCATTCAGATAATAGTCCACCTTGTTATTACTACCAAAGTGAATGACCTCATATTTGTCCACATTATACTTTATTTGCCACTCTTTCAACTTGTTCAAATCATACTGAATCATTTCTGGTGTCCTCCTCAATGTTCACCCTCCCACCCAGCTTTGTGTCGTCTGCAAAGAGAGAGAGAGGGCTATTCAGCACTATTGAGACCATGGAGTGTGCTCTGCCATTCAGTGAGATCATGGTTGATCTGATAATGCTCAACTCCACTTTGCTGCCTTTTCTTGATAATTTCTTAATTCCTTACTGATTAAAAATCAGCCTTGAATATAATTGATGACTCAGCTTTTACAGCCATCTGTGGGAAAGAATTCCACAGATTCGCTCCCCTCTGAGAAAAGAAATTCCCCATCTCTGTCTTGAATGTGTGATCCATTATTCTGGGATTATGCCCTCTGATCCAAGACTCTCCCAGAAGGAGAAACAATCTCTCCACATCTAACCTGTTAAATCCCCTAAAGTCTTACATGTTTTATTAAGATCACCTCTCGTTCTTCTGAATTCCATAGTGTGCAGGCCCAATCTACTGTATAAGACAGTTCCTGCATACCTGCTCAGAAATCAGGTGACACCACGTTATAGTCCAACAGGTTTGTCTGAAATCACAAGCTCTCAGGGCGTTGCACATCCATACCTGGTATCAACTTAGTGAATTTTCTCGAGACTGCCTCCGATACCAGTATAACTTGCCCTCAATAAAGGGTCCAGAAGTGTTCACAGTATTCCAGAGATAACAAGGTGTAGAGCTGGATGAACACAACAGGCCAAGCAGCATCAGAGGAGCAGGAAGGCTGACGTTTCAGGCCTAGACCCTTCTTCAGAAATTCTGAAGAAGGGTCTAGGCCAAGTTACCCCTCACAGTATTCCAGTTGTGGTCTGACTAGTGCCTTGCATGGTTTTAATGAAACCTCCCAATATGATACACCATTCAATTTGAAATTGAGGCCAGCATTCCATCTGCCTTCAGTATTCCCATTGAACTTAGATGGTAGCTTTCTGTGATTCTTGGGTGAGGGTACTCTAATCCCTCTGTCTTGTAGCTTCCTGCAGTCTTTCTCCATTTAAATAATATTCAGCATCTATTCTTCCTACCAAAGTGCATAGCCTCACATTTCCCACATTATATTCCTTCTCCCAAGTTTCTTCAAAGATTAAAATTATATGCAGATAAATGATACTTATAAGTTAAAAGGTAAGGCCAGTCTGTTACTGTGCAGGTCTGTTACTTGCTGGAAGAGGGAGAAATGAACTTTTGAAGCTGTTTCAGTTTTAGTGATATCTATTATTAATTTATTCAGTATTTTATCATATGTAAAATTTATTAAGGAATTTATTTTGTAATCTAAGATGGCACCAGAACGTGGTGACATTATCCACTTTTCACTGTACGTAAGTACAAGTGACAATATTAAATACATCTAAATCTAATTTCCCCAGATGGCTAAGACTGCACTGACCTAACACGTTCCTTTTTGTGGGGATATGTAGGAGCAACAAGTTCAGACAACCTGGATGTCTAGGAATATTCAGGTCTGGATAGGAAGGAAAAGAGAGGCTTTTTAACAGGTACAGACAGTAAATCAATAGGAGCCTGGGAAGAGTATAGGAAATGCAGACAGGATCTTAAGAATACAATTAAGAGAGCAAAGAGGGGCAAGCAAAAGCATTGGCAGTAAAATTACAGAGGATTGCAAGATATTCTATAGATATATCAACGGGAACAGAATAACCAGAGAAAAAGTAAGGCCCATTAGATTCCAAGGGGGCAATCTGTGAGTGGATCCAAAGGACATTGGTAGGGTGTTAAGTGAGTATTTGACGTATGTCTTCACTTTGGAGAGGCAGGATATAGGTACAGAATTCAGAAAGAGGGACTGTGAGATCCTTGAGCAGTTTTGACAGAGAGAGTGAGGAGATAGGGAGGTTTTGCCAGGCTTAAAAGTGAACAAGTCCACAGGCCCAGATGAGTTGTATCCCAGGCTGCTATCAGAGATGAGGGAAGAAATTACAGGGGCTTTGACCCAAATTTTTAAATTTCTGCCTGGCCCCAGGGAGACGCTAAAAGGACTAGCGGACAGCTAAAGGACACTTTAAAAGCAAGGCAAAGATAAACCAGGGAATTATATCAACAGGAGGGAAACCACTGGAGAAAATTCTAAAGGAGAGAATTAACCTCCACTTGGAGATGCAAGGTTTGATCAGGGATAGTTAACATGGCTTTGCCAGGCAGAAGTTTGCCGAACAAATTTGATTGAACTTTTCGAGGGAATGACCAAGTGTGTAGGTGAGGTTAATGCAGTAGTTTTTGAGTGACCCACATTAGAAACTGATAAAGAAGCTAAAAGCACATGGGATCCAGGGTAATGTGGCAAGTTGGATCCGAAGTTGGCTTAGTGACAGGAGACAGAGGGTGGTGGTAGAAGGCTGTTTATGTGACTGGAGGCCAGTGTGCAGTGGCTAGCTACCACAGGGGTCAGTGCAGGGTAGCTTATTATTTGTAATATGTATATATAAATAATGTAGCAGAAAACTTTGGGGAAACAATGAGTTTGAGGATGACGTGAAGACTGGCTGATTGATCGACAGTGAGGAAGAAGATTTTAGGTTACAGGATGATATAGATGGATTGAACAGATGAGCAGATCAGTGACAGAGGGAAATTAACCCTGATTAGTGTGAGGTGATGCACTTTGGAAGGAGAAACAAGACAAGGGAGTTCTCAATAAAAATCAGGAGACTGGAAAGCTCAGACAAACTGAGGGATCTAGGCGGCGCAGTGGTGGGGGTGGTGTGGGGGTGCTTGTCCACAGATTCCTGAATGTGCAGAGCAGATTAATAAGGTAGTTAAGAAGGCATACAGGACATCTCAGTCCTGGCATAGATTATAAAAACAAAAAGATTATATCGTGGCTGTACAGAGCTTTGGTTAGGCCACAGCAGGAATACAGTGTGCAATTCTGGACACTAGGATGAGGTGTGACTGTCCTGGAGGGAGTGCAGAGGAGATTGACCAGAATGTTGCCTTCGATGGAACATTCCAGCTATGAAGGGAGGAAGGATAAGCTCAGATAGTTTTCTTCAGAGCAGAGAAAGTTGAGCGGTACCTGGTTGAGGTGTACAGGATTATGAGGGATACAGACAGATTGATAGAAAGCAGCTGTTCTCTTTAATTGAAGAATCAATAACGAAGGGACACAATATTAAGTGAAAGGCAGGAGGTTTATAGGGGATTTGAGGAAAACAAGGGTGATGCAGAGTTCTGAAATGCACTGCCTGAGAACGTTGGAGAGATGGAAAATTTCACAACTTTCACAAAGTACTTGGATGAACACTTTAAGTGTCATAATGTTCAAGACAATGGACCAAGTGCTAGAAAGTAAGACTCATGTAGATTTAGAGTAGTTTTTGTCAGTGTAGACTCAATAGGCCGAAGGGCCTGTTCTCTACAGTATGATTCAATGATTCTAAAATGTTGGTGTCAACCTCGTCCAGGCTGACATGGTCTGGAGTTGTGGTGTCCAATCCTGGCCTTGGAGGAACAGCCTGCTTCTGGACCACCCTGTCCACCAGGACCTCCAGGTCCCTGCCAGCAAGTGGGGCACCAATTTGCACTTCTCTGCTGTATCCAGGACAAATGTTAGGAATCGTGCACAGCAGCCCCAGACTGCCTGGGTAAAGATGGCACCAAAGCCAGGGATGTCAGTCAATTCCTGGATATCCCAGCAGGCGTGCAAGGCAAAGCACATCTAGAATCAAGGCAGTGGGCATCATTAAGGCACATATACAGGGGCTAACATATAAAAATGGATCAAAAATTAATGATTGGCAGGAAACAGGGAGTGGGAATAAATGTGTCTTTTCCAAGTGGCAAGCTGTGACTTGTGGGGTACTGCAAGGTGGGAGATGATGGCCTACTGGTATTATCGCTGGACTGTTAATCCAGAGACCCAGACAACGTTCTGGGGACTCAGATTCAAAACCCACCACGGCAGATGGTGGAATTTGAATTTAATAAATATTTGGGATTAAGACTCTTAATGATGACCGTGAATCCATTGTTGATTGTCAGAAAACCCATCTGGGTCCTTTAGGGAAGGAAGCTGCCATCCTTGCCTAGTCTGGCCTACATGTGACTTCAGACCCACAGCAATTATGGTTGGCTCTGAACTGCCCTCTGGGTAATTAAGGATGGGCAATAAATGCTGCCTAGCCAGTGACACCCTCATCCTGTGAATGAATAAAGAAAAAAGAGATCAGTGCTTAGGCCCCAGTTGTTAATGATATATATAAATGACCTAGATGAGGGAAACAAATTTGCACAAAACAGAGCAGGACTGTGAGTTGGAACTGGAATGTATGTGTGAAGCTCAATAGACCCACATCCCATCACTTCTTCACTTTAAAAAAATTAATGCTTCTCTGTTCTGCTGTTGCTCTGATAATGAAAACATTCTTGATTGCAAACAAGAAAACCAGAACAATGCACATCCTTTATGCTTCAATGAATTTTGCTTGCTATTAAAATGTTCTGGGTTGTGCAGTGTGCCCTTGTCTGTCTTTGTATGGTTGAAGGTATGCCCTGAGCAAATTGATCTGCCAATCTAAACATGATTCATCCATCCACAAGCATAAGTATATAAATGACCTGGTTGAGGGAAACAAATTTTTTCAGAACTGTGAGTTGTGAAGAGGGTGCAAGGAGGCTTAAGGGTGATTTAGGCAAGTTGAATGAGTGGACAAACACATGGCTGGTGAGGTTCAATGTAGTTAAATATGAAGTCATACACTTTGGTGTGAAAAACAGAAAGGCAGTGTTATTTAAATGGTGAAATGTGGTGAAGTATGAAAATACAAAAAGATTTGGCTGTCCTTGTACAACAATGAATGTAGGCAGGCAGATACAGCAAGCAATTAAGGCAAGAAATGATATGTTGGCCTTCATTGCAAGAGGATTTGAGTTCAGAAGTAGGGACAACCTTCTGTAGTTATACAGGGCCTCGGTGAAACCACACGTTGAATATTGCATGTAGTTTTGGTCTCCCTATGAAAGCACCTACCTGCCGTAGAGTGAGTGAACAGGAGGTTCACTAGGCTGATACCATGGCTGGCAGTAATGTCCTGTGAGGAGAGATTGGTTTGACTGGAATTGTGTATACTAGAGTTTAGAAGGATTAGAGGAGATCTGGTTGAAATGTATAAAATTGTAATGGAGCTGCACAGACCAGATGCAGGGAGGATGTTTTCCCTGGCTGGGAAGGGACAGAATCAGGGATAATGTCTCAGGCAGGCCATTTAGAACTGAGATGAGGAAAAATTTCCTCACTCAAAGAATTGTTCAACTTGAGGTATTCTCTAACATAGAAGGCTCTGGAGGCCAAGTTACTGAATATATTCAAGAAAGAAGGATTTCTTACTAGACACTTTAACACTCGTGTCTGCACTGTCTGGAACACATAAACTGACTCCTTTCTGGAATTTTCTTCACATCTCTGTCCTTGGACCACTGTTGCTGCACAACAGCACAGTTTTTCCTCCTTTTGGAGTTTACTCCAAGCATTGTAAAACCACATTAAAGATCCATGTGTACAAACGAGCCTCTAGACTCATCAGCACCAAACTCACAAGAACAGCTCTTAAAACTGAAACTAAGGCCATGTCTTCCCCCTTTTAATGTGCAAAGTACAAAACATAGATTAAACTTAAAATTATACATTGATGGGATCTGTTCATAGGAATTGGAATAATGTGGCCAACATGCATGAGAGGAACAGGACTTTGTATCATCATGATTAGTTACAACATTTTCAATCATTATTTCAAATATCCAGCACCTTCAACACTTTGCATTTGTCCATGTGATGTTACTGGACAGCTTACCATGACAGCAATGGAACCAGAATGTATGTGTGAAGCTCAATAGACCCACATCTCACCACCTATTCTGTTAAAAAAAAAATCAGTGCTTCTCTGTTCTGATGTTGCTCTGATAATGAAAACATTCTTGATTGCAAACAAGAAAACCAGAAAGGCACACATCCTTTATGCTACAATGAATTTTGCTTGATGTTCTGGTTGTGCAGTGTGCCTTTGTCTGTCTTTGTGTGTTGGGGTGTTGAAGGAATGCTCTGGGCAGTACTGGTCTGCTAATCCAAACATGATTCATCCAACCATAAGCAACTTTAAGCCTCAGTGGAGCCTTGTGTCTTTATAATGTGAATTGATTGCAGCCCCAGGTCAGTAAACCCTGCGTGAATTCTCTGTTCCTTGATGTTCCAGGGAAAGTCAGTAAAAGATGTAACACTGAAGTCAAAGTTCTGGTACGATATGCAAGACTCATAATTATTTCCATTTTTATTGCAGGAAGTGGACGCTGTTGATCTTATTCAAGGATTTGCAATTATTTTTCCATATCAGCGCCCCTCGAGGTGTTTAGCTGAACAGCATTGATTTACAAGCTCTTCTGTCAGTCTTTATATAGAATTAATGTTGGTTTGTTTAAAACAGCCTGACATAATTTACGCCAATGAATTCTAGATTCTTACACTGCCTGGAGGAGCCTGGAACTGAATAAACCGGAGTTTCAAGGCAATTATACAGTGAATTGTACATTTACGCATTGGTTTACTCAAAAATTTAAGGTTGACCATGGTTTATTGGTATTCACATAGAAGAAAACAGTGTGAGAAACCAGTAACTTACCGGCACACCCATCAACAGCCCCCACTCACTCAAAAACTGACCCCTCAACACCCACATTAACTCACACAATATTCCGTCAGCGACCCATCCATGCCACCACAAACTCTTACACCGTTCCACTGTCAAACTCACTCATCCATCCACACAGACACACACTCATACTATTCCTTCATCACACCCATTGACTCATTGGTTCTGAAGGGGGGGGGGTCACTGGACCAGAAACATTAACTCCGCTTTCTCTTCGCAGATGCTGCTAGACTTAGAGTTTTTTCAGCAATTTCTGCTTTTGTTTGTGATTTGTCGACACACCCACCATCTCATACATTATATTTTCATCACACTCACTGACCCATCATTACTCCACAAACTCCCTCACACAATTCCATTGTCGCACCCACTGACTTCATTGACACACACACTGTCACACAATTTCAGTTACACTCACTGATCGTTTGACCCAACCACTGAACCACTGTCACTCTCTCGGATCCATTTTCACACCCATTATCTCTCAAGCTATCCATCATCACATTCACTGACCCACCGACCTGTTGTCACACCCACTAACTTGCACACTATTCCATTGTCATACTCACTGACATATCATTAACTGAGTGACCCACAGTCACACAAACTGATGCACTTACTGAATCACACTAAGTATGCCTGTGGGTCAGTGTGTGACTGTCTCACTGACCACAGTCCCATTAACACACCTATCAGTCCACTGTTATACCCATTGACCCACTGATACATCCACTAACTCTCACAATATTCATTTGTCACAGTCACTAATTCGCACACTATTCCATCATCATACTCACTGACCCATCGTCACCCCACTAACACACTATTCCATAGTCACACTCACAGACCACAGACACACACACTGACACATTCATTGATGCACACGTACACCCACCTTTGATCAAAGTTCTGCAAGTTAGCACAGTGCAAAGCAAATTTGCAAGTTACCAGCATCAAGCTAGTACTGGGCTGTAGAAACATGCAAACCATCGGGAAGAGACTTCAAAACATCCCCCAAAAGTTTTTTTCAAAATTGCTGAAGGCTTAAACTGGATCTGTTTCTGATCAAAGCTTTCTTCACTCCGCAGTACCTTAAAAAGGCTTGCTGCAAGTGATGGTATCCGTTTTGTTGGCTTGTTGCAAATCAAAACCAGAAGGATATCGAAGAAATGTTATATTCAATTCAGATTGTTACAGCAAAGAGTCAGTAAAGACACAGTAGGCCAAATAGTCGCCTCCTTCATTCAAATTATTTGAGTTTACAATCATTGACATTTGCAAATATAACTTTTCAGTTTCCTAGGAACACCTAGGCCAAGCATTTCTGCCAAAAATCAATGAATGTGTTAGTTTTGCAGTAATTTTATTTGCTTTAAGTCTCCATTCAAACCCATTTGCATATCATTATGAAGTGGATAACATCACATTTTGGCACTGTGTCTTCAAATTTGAGGTAAGCTGAAGACTTGTCACATGACTTGTTTTGACGTTTATCTGACAGCATGCCTAAATGGTTTGGTAGAAATCAAAGATGACAAGATTGTTTTACTGGGAATAAGGTACAAGGTAATTTAAGTTTAGACACAATGGCAATAGCATGCATTAACATTGGAGAATGAAAGTTTGAGGTCCCAGAAAAATTGTGAAAACATCAGGTTGTAAACTAATGTTTATTTAGGTCGAAGGTGAAAGAGCATTGGGCTCTGAAGGATAGCCAATTAGCATTTCTACCTTGATACAACATCTAAATAATTCACCTTGTCACGGAGAATGATACAGAGGAATCTGTTCTTATGATCAGGTTACAGGTTTTGTAGACAGTCACTGAATATAGACTGTTTTGAGTTTGTCTGGATCCAAGAATGTGGGATGAACTAAAAAGCAAGCTATCTCTATGGTTACTGCACAGGTGGCAACTTGTGCTGGGTAGAAAAGGCCAAATTTGTGAGGAGTTAAAACAAGAATAGAAGAGTCGACGAGTTTGGGCCAGAAGGAGAAGGCGTCCCCAGAGCAAAAAAGTTTTGGAGCTAAAATTTATCAAGCTGGAAAAGGAAAGGAAAAGGAGTAACACACTGGAGCAAGAAATCTCTTTAGATTGATTATGGGAAAATTGATTGTCTACATAAAATGACAGTGTAATATCAAATTACAGTGTATACTGTTTGGGCGAAGAAGAATGGTTTCCAAATCCATGGTTTAAATATAAGTTGTGCACAAAGGTGGTGTTTAATTTATAGTTTTTTTAGTCTTTTGCCAGAGTAAACATCTTAAACCAGGAAATCTTGATATAGTCGTTCTTTCAGCTATTAATATTAAAAAAGAATTTTGAACTTCCGATCATGATGCTTGCTATCAGGAAGCTCAGGTCACCTTTAAACATTCAGTGAACTTGATCACAAACTTTGGTCTTGAGAGGCCAACAATCAGGTTCCTGATGGTGGAACCAAATATTCCATCTATCACGTCATTGTTAGTGGGTCAAAACCCTGGGACTCTCTTCCAAACAACACTAGGTACATCTACAGCAACTTGAACAGTAGCTCAAGAAGCTGGCTCATCACCATCTTAAGGGCAGTTAGGAATGGACAATACTGGCCTAGCCAATGACACTGCAATCTGTGAAAGAATTTTTACAAAACACTATCCAGTTCACCACTTAAGAGAAGGGTCTAGGCCCAAAACGTCAAGCTTTCCTGCTCCTGATGCTGCTTGGCCTGCTGTGTTCATCCAGCTCCACACCTTTTAATTAGAATCCCTACAGTGTGGAAACAGGCCCTTCGGCCCAACAAGTCCACACCAAACCTCGGAGTATCCCAACCACACCCATCCCCTTGTAACCCACCTAATCTACATATCCCTGAACACCACGGGCAATTTAGCGTGGCCAATCCACCTAACCTGCACATCTTTGGATTGTGGGAGGAGGCCGGAGCACCCAGAGGAAACCCACGCAGACACAGGGAGAACGTGCAAACTCCACACAGACAGTCACCCAAGGCTGGAATCGAAACTGGGTCCCTGGCGCTGAGGCAGCAGCGCTAACCACTGAGCCACCGTGCCACCCCAAACCTTGTTACCACTTAAGAGAAAGCTAGTTTTAAGTAAGTGGAAGTGAGTTTAAATACTATGCAAAATTATTTACTGGCTTCTCAGTGTCTCTTAATATTATTTAGTTTAAAATTTTTTTTAAAAAGGTGGTCCTTACACCTAAGAATATAAACTTCATTTTAAAAGCATCCTCAAAAGCCTGAAAATGGGGGGGCAGAACTAGCAGAGGCCTGGTTAGGTGATTAATTTTGTCTAGGGTCACAGCTGGTTTTGGAGAGGGGACTGGATTCTAATGCTTTGCTTTTTAAACCAGTACAAACAATTGCAGGATATCAGTTTGCGTTGAAGGCAATCTTTGCTTGAAATTTCTGGATCGTTTGCATTGGTTCGGCTGATTTCAGGAGAATTGCACCAGGAGAAGAAAATGAATTAACAGCTATGAGAACTCCAGGCCCTCAGAGGTTCTCACTGTCCTGCACTGAAGTTCATGTTAATTACCTGATTGCATTGTTATTTTTTTGGGTGTGTTATTCACATTGTGTTTGTTAATAATACAAAGTGATCTCTCATATACAATTCTAATCCTCTAATGACTCAACACACAATACACATTTATTTGTTTTATGGAATCTTTGAAACAGTAAAAATCTTGGTTCATTATTTTTCATAAAATTCTCAAAATTGCAAATCAGTATCACGAGTACAAATGGAGCCTGAATGAAATATTTGTTAGTTTACAATACTTGCAGTGAATAGTCTCCAAGGTTTCACTGTATCAGTTTTTGCTTTCTGGCTCTTTGATTCAGTGGCATTTCCAACTCTTCTGTGAGATGTCCAGTATGAGAGACTGGACTGTGCAAATTCTTCACAAGTCTCACCAACATCACTCCCTCATTAAACAAGATGAATCATAACTATTTGGACAATGGTAACATTATCTCCTAAAATGGAACACAGAGATCAAACATCCTGCAGTTGGTACCAGCAAGATTTACTCAAATATTCTGCTTAATGATGGCAGTATGGACCCTGGTGCCTCTTGGTTGGGAACTGGAACTCTAAATGTTGGAGCTACTGAGACACAGCAGCAAATCAACATTAAACAGCTTCTCTACACTTGAACAAATTCGTTTCTCATCAGATTTCAGCAGCAGAATCCAACTGCTCAAAACACATTTAGACCTTGAGGAAACTGCTCACTTTAAAAATCAGTCAGCACCCCACTGCTAAAGATAACAGGACAAAGGAATATCAGACAAGCTAAATCTTTATCTGATTATAACAACAGCAGGCTCACTATAAACAGCAACACTACAGACAAAATAATGAGTAAGACATTTCATTGTTAACTCATTGTCTGTGCACAGTCCATTGAAATTCTTTTGTTACAGTAATATTGAAAAGTGCAGATACAAATATATAGAAACACCATAATTAATTAGCAAAATCAGTCTTTGCCAATTACCCTGAACCAAATATGGCATCAAACACCCGATAATTCACATTAAACCCTTATTCTGTAATAATTTCCATTTTCATTGCCAGACTGTCAAATGATAGGAATAGTTTCTTTACCCTGACTTGTATTTTTCTCCCCTTTTGTTGAGCAGATGTATTTTGTAAAGTGTCCCTATTTCTATATAGGCAATTGCCTAGGTCTGCTACATTGTGTTTCCTGATTTTAGTAGAAGGAATATTGATTTTCTACAGCTCGCGATCGATTCCTCGATCCATCACTGTCATGGTAGTCCTCTGAGGTTGATGCTTGAGGCTGTAGTAGACGTTCAGAGTTATTGGTACGGACAGAGATGGCAGCCTCTGATCTGGGGTGTGCCGGATGGGTGTTGGCTGTTGTCCCTTCAATCTGGGCAGCAGAATAAGGGCTGCCAGCTACAGAGTTGGCAAAGTAGTGCTGTGATTGATGGGCATCACTTCTGCAGTTCGATGGTGCAGGGGCGGCTGGAAGTGTGACATTGTGTGAAGGATTCATCTCTGTAAGGAATAACAAAATATGTTTTAAGATTGATTTATTACATAGGGAATCCCCATGGATTTGCAAATATAATCAGCCAAACGATTGTGGGATAGAGAAATAAAAGCTTTTTCAGCCTTTCCCAAAGGCTTTTAGAGTTTCTGCCATGCCGTGAAATTCTGTTTGAACTATCTTCATCTCTTTTTTTGTAAAGATCGCAAAGTAGATGATGAATGCAGCTGATAGATTTACCACCATACCCAACTGCCTATCCAATGACCCCATTTTCCTATACTGGGAGATTACCACAGCTAATAATCACTTTGTGAAGAAATCCTTCCTGATATTGAACCTTACTTTGTCTTTACCACTTTGAAACAATGCTTCCTTAACCCAAATTCATGTAATGATATGAAATGACACTTCAGATAAAAGATTTCCATGCCATTTTGTACTTTATACATGTCCCCTCACTCCCTTCTCAAAGTCTGCTTCTTTCCTCAGGACCCACCCTTTTACATCCTGTCTTCCAGTGTTTGAAAGCATTCTTTCCTGAACTGGTGGCTCAAACTCAACTCAGGCCTGACTGGGACTAAAGCAGCTCAAAATAACCATGTAAGATACTATGTTTGGCGACATAGCTCAGCATTCTGTTTTCATGCAAACCTGTGTTGAGAGATGATAGCCTTATGTTACGACATTAACTCCTATTACACCAAGATGATCAAAATGGATTTTGCACTGATACAAACGGCTATTTGTTTCCTATTCTTATAATGTTCCCAAAGTGCAGGTTTGGACCTTGGCTGAAAGCACATGAGAGGAGATGGATACTGGAATGTGTTTGGTTAGTGTTAACAGCAAAAAACAGTTATTTCAGTCTGAGAAAGAGCTGCAATATTGTGTAAAGGAACCTAACAATAAGGCTTTACTCATCTAAGTATTGACGAAGAGCGAGGACTTGAGATGATGGCCGACTAGGCGATATTGACTGAAAAGTAAGAAAATGTAAAGAAAAACAACAGTCGCATTGAGCACGGGTTATGAGAGTATCATGGAAGCTTCACTGAGATATAAACTAATAGGCGAGAGCCATTGTGGTCTTAAAAGGAAGTCAAATTTGCCCCAATTTGATGTAATTAAATTCTAGGCAGAGAGCTGGAGAGATTCACCAGAATTGACCCTTCAACAACTTGATCAATGACCTGAAAGAAGTCATCAGTAGCCTCCTCTCAGGATTTGCAGACCACAGCTACGCTGGGATGGTTAATAAAGAGAAGCTATAAAACAAATTGACTGTTTGGGGAGGAGGGTCAAGAATTGACAGATTGCAGCTTAACGTACATGAATAGAGGTACAAGAACAGAGAAAGGCATTACAGGGCTGAAGGGAGGATAGGACACCAATGCCACAGGCCACCAAAGTCTGTCTGCTGTTCAGAAAACAAGGAGGGAACACCAATGCATAAAAATCACAGAATTGATGGTGCACAGAAGGTAGTCATTTGGCCTTTCAATCTGTACTGACCCTCTGAAGGAGCAGTTCGTCTGGTGATACTTCCCTGCCTTCTTCCTATAGCTCTCCACTTCCTACTTTTTCAGGTAATTTGCCAATTCCCTTTTGAAAGCCTCAGTTGAAGTTGACTCCATTGCACTGTCAGGCAGCACATTCCTGATCCAAACCACTCACTGTGTAAAAGCATTTCTCATGTCGTTTTCGGTTCTTAAATCTGTGTTCTCTGGTTCTTGATTCTTCCACCAATGGGAACAGTTTCTCCCAATCCCAGACCCCTCATGATTTTGAGCACCTTGATCAAATCTCCTCTCTGCCTCTTCTTCACAAAGGAGAACAGTTCCAACTTTTCCAGCTTAATCATGTAACCCCTTATCACTGGAAACATTCTTGTGAAAGTTTTCTGTACTCTCTCTGTTCTCTTCACATCGCTCCTAAAGAGTGGTGTCAAGAACCAGACTCAATAACTCAGCTGACATTTAAAACTAATGTCTTATGAAGACTTAAAATAACTTCCTTGTTGTTATGCTCTGCGCCCCTTTTAATAAAGGCATGAATACTCTCTGAACAGAGACAGGTTCAGTGAGCAGGCAAACATTCAGCAGATGGAATATAGTGTGGGGAAAATGTGAGGTTATGCTCTTTGGCAGGAAGAATAGAGGAACTCTACATTATTTAAATGGAGAAAGATTGCAGAAAGCTATAGGGCAGAGGAATTTGGGAGTCCTTGCATAAATCACAAATAGCATATTAATTCAACAGTAACAGGGAACACAAAGAGACTTGTTGGCCTTTATTTTGAAAGGAATGAAGTATAGAAATAGGGAAGTTTTACTAAAACATGCAAGGCTGGAACACTGAACGTTTTTTGGGGCTCTTACCCAAGGAAAGATATACTAGCATTGGAAGCAGTCCAGAGAAGGTTCACCATACCGATCCCAGGTATAGAGGGAATATCTTATGGGGAGAGATCGAGTAGGTTGGGCTTGTACTCATTGGAGTTTAGAAGAATGAGAGGCACCCTTATTGAAGCATACAAGATTCTTTGGGGATCTTGCAGGTTGAGTCAGTAGTTAGGAAGGCAAATGCAACTTTGGCATTTATTTTGAGAGGACTTGAGTATGAAAACAAGGATGTACTTGAGGCTCTCTAAGGCTGTGGTCAGGCCACATTTGGAGTACTGTGCGCAGTTTTGGACCCCATATATCAGGAAGGATGTACTGGCCCTGGAGTGGGTTCAGGAGGTTCATGAGAATGGTCCCAGGAATGAAAAACTTAACATATAAGGAATGTTTGAGGACTCTGGGGCTATACTCAATGGAGTTTAGAAGGATGAGAGAGGATTTAATTGAAACTTACAGAATACTGAATGGCCTGGACAGAGTGGATGTTGGGAAGTTGTTTCCATTAGCAGGAGAGACTAGGACCTGAGGGCACCGCCTTAGAGTAAAGGGAAGACCTTTTAAAACGGAGATAAGAAGAAACATCTTCAGCCAGAGAATGGTGAATCTATGGAATTCACTGCCATAGAAGGCTGTGGAGACCAGGTCATTGAGTATAGTTAAGACTGAGATAGACAGGTTCTTGACTGTCAAGGGGATCAAGGGTTACGGAGAGAAAGCAGGGGAATGGGGTTGAGAAACTTATCAGCCATGATTGAATGGCGGAACAGACTGAATAGGCTGAATGGCCTAATTTCTGCTCTTATGTCTTATGGTCTTAAATAAACAGAGTTTGTTTCCCTGGTGATAGAGTCTAGGACCAGGGGGCATAATCTGAGAATAAAAGGGTCACCCATTTAAGACAGAGATGAGGACGTATTTCTTCTGAAGGTGGTGAATTGGTGGAATTCTTTACTGCAGAGGGCTGTTGAGGTTGGACCATTATGTGTCTTCAAGGCTGACATAGACAAATTTTTAATCAGGAACAGAATCAATGATTATGGGCAAAAGACAGAAAAGAGGAGTTGAGGTTTATCAGATCAACAAATGGGCTAAATGGCCTCCTTCTGCTCTTATACTGTATGATCCAAGTTATTAACCATCTCTTAAATGATCCTGCCACCTTCAGTGATTTATGAATATACCCAGGTTCCTCTGCTTCTGCACTGCTTTCAGAATAGTACCCTTTATTTTATAAATCGATTCCATGCCCCCCTCAGCATTCTATCAAAATGAATCACTACACATATCTCAGCATTAAATTTCATCTATTTGTCCCCTCATTCTAACATCCTGTCTGTCTTTCTGAAGTTCTACACTATCCTTCGCAGAGTTCACCATGCTTCCACATTTCATATCATGTGCAAAATTTTAAAATCATGTCCTGTACATCAAAGTCTAAGTCAATTATATATATCTGGAAGAGAAAGGGCCCTATACTGACTCCTGGGAACTTCATTACAGCCATCTTACTGTCTGAAAAACAACCATTCGCCACTACTTTGTCTCCTGTTGCTCAGCTAATTTCCTATTCGTGTTGCTACTGTCCTTTTTATTCCCCAACCTCCAACTTTGCTCGAGTCTGTTGCTTGGCACGTTATCAAATGCCTTTTGGAAATCTAAATAAACCACATCAAGAGCATTATCTTCATCAATCCTCTCTGCTATTTCTTCAAAATTAGCTAAACAAGTTAGTTGGTTAATTAAACACAACTTGCTCTTGACAAACCTGTATTGATATTCCATATTTGTCCGAATGACTACCAATTTGGTCCTGAATTCATGTTTTTGAAAGTTTCTCCAATGCTGAGGTTAAGTGACTATCTGTATTTGCTAGGCCTATCTTATATTTTTTGTTTTGAACAAGCATATAACATTTGCAATTCTCCAGGCCCTTGACACCATCTACATCTAAGGATGACTGGAAAATTGTGGTCAGTGACTCCACAATTTCCAATCTTACTTCTCTCAATATTCTTGGATGCATTACATCTGGTCCTGGTGGCTCACTGACTTTGAAATACACAGACAGACAATCCAATACCTCCTTATCAAATTTAAACTCTTCAAGTATCTGAACTACCTCCCCGTTCTCCATGATCTTTGCAGCATGTGAGGGGCAATGCATTAGTATGTGTGCCACACGTTAGTATGCATACTTGCGTGCCACACAACAGGCTGTTGCAGAAGATAAAGGTGCATGGCATTATAGGTAATGTATTAGCTTAGAAAGAAGATTAGTTATTTAACAGCAAGCAAAGAGGGTGGATAAATGGGTGTTTTTTGGTTGGCAATCAGTGGCTAGTGGTATGCCTCAAGGATCAGCGTTGGGACTGCAACTGTTTACAATTTACATAGATGATTTAGGGTTGGGGACCAAGTGTTGTGTGTCAAAGTTCACAGATGTCACTAAGATGAGTGGTATAGCAAAGTATGCAGAGGACGCTGAAAGTCTGCAGAGGGATATAGGTAGGTTAAGTGAATGCACAAGGGTCTGGCAGATGAAGTACAATGTTAGTAAATGTGAGGTCATCCATTTTGGTATGATAACAGTAGAAAGGACCTATATTTGAATGGTAAAAAATTGCAGCATGCTGCTGTGAAGAGGAACCTGGGTGCCCTTGCGCATGAATCACAGAAGGTTGGTTTGCAGGTGCAACCGGTAATTGAGAAGGCAAGTGGATGTTGTCCTTAATTGCTAGAGGGATTGAGTTTAAAAGCAGGGAGGTTATGTTACAGCTGTATAGGGTGCTGGCGAGGCCATGCCTAGAGTGCTCCGTGCAGTTTTGGTCCCTTACTTGAAAAAGGATGTACTGGCACTGGAGGGGTGCAGAGGACAATCACTAGATTGATGCCGGAGTTGAGAGGGTTGGCTTATGACTAGAGATTGAGTAGCCTGTGACTATACTCATTGGAATTTAGAAGAATGAGGGAGAATCTTATAGAAAGATGTAAAATTATGAAGTGAATAGATAAGATAGAAGCAGGAAGGTCATTTCCACTGGCAGGTGAAACTGGAACTGGGGGCATAGCCTAAAAATAAAGGGGAGCAGATTTAGGACTGAGTTGAAGAGGAACCTCTTGAGGCTACATCGTTGAATGTGTTTAAAGCAAAGATAGATTTTTGAACAATAAAGAAATTAAGGCTTATGGTGAGTGGGTGGGTAAATGAAGCTGAGTCCATGAAAATATTGGCCATGATCTTATTGAATGGTGGAGCAAGCTCGAGGGGCCAGATGGCTTCTCCTGCTCCTATTTCTTATGTTGTTATATATGTGGGATGGGTTGTCTAATAGGAAGCAGAGAGTGGGGATAAATAGGTCATTTGGGTTGACAGTATGTGACCAGTGAAATGCCACAGGGACCAGCTATGGGGCTTCAGTTATTTACAACCTAGATAAATGATCTGGATGAAGGGATTGAAGGTACAGTCACCAAATTTGTTGATGGTATAAAGATGGATAGAAAAGTGAGTTGCGAAGAGGACATAATGAGTCCGCAAAAGAGATATAGGTAGGTTATGTGAGTATGCAAGGATTAAGCAGATGGAACAAAGTGAATTTGTCCATTTTGGCAGTATTTAGAAAAGCAGTCCAAGCTAAATGCAGATAGATTGCAGTGCTCTAAGATACAGAGAAATCTTGGTGTCCTCTTATGTGAATCATATAAAGTTGGTATGCAGATGCAGCAAGTGCTTAGGAAGGCAAATGGAACATTGTCCTTTCTGGAAAGGGAGTGGAATATAAAAGGATGTTTTGCTACAATTGTGTAGGCTGTTGGTAAGGTCACATAATGGAGTCAATGTACAATTTTGGTCTCGAAGAAAGAATGTAAATTACAATATTTCTTCTTGGTTAAACCTTACTTGGGATTGGATGTTTCTGCCCTGTGGATTGATCTATGTGGATGGAAGACTGCTCCCAAGATGGGTTTACTCACATAAACATTGACTCCAATTTCCCCTTATCCTCAGATATTAAACTGAAACCAAGAATGAGAAACACCCTTACCCAACCCACGTTACACGACAGACTGCAAACTCCATGCTCAGTGAGCGTCAGTCACAATGTTCTGCTGTTCAGACACATTTCAGGCTAAACGTAGACAGATAATCACAAAGCTGCTTTCAAATTTATGAACAGTTTACAATCTACTATGCAGAAAGTGCACGCAGGTGTCAGTACCTCCCTCATCCCAGCTTGTAAATCTCACTGGTAAAAATCAAATCCCATTCATTGTCCCTATAAATCTAAACTCTGCAAAGCAATATCTCAATTAATGAGAATTGGAGGTTGATAGTTTTAAGTTAACCTGAATGGGGATAAAAATAGATTTCTATAGCACTTCAAAATGATGGGACATGTCAGCTTTAAGACCAGAATTGATTAGCCACATATTAATAATGAACAAACTGTTTTGCTTTCCATTTGTAAAACTATTGTATCAATTAAAATCCTATTGTTGCTCTCACATTTGAGGATTAAATGTGTAAACACACTTTACATTGTTTCCACATGCAATAGGAGTTGCAATGTAGATTCCTCTTTTAGAAAACTAGGTCAATTAATTTTGATTCTTATGTTTAGTAAGAAATATAAAAATCTGGTGAGAAAGCTTTTTTGAAAGGCAATAAAGAATCAGTTCAACTGAAGGATGTGTTTGCCCCAAGCACACATTCTTCCACATGAGGGGACAGACGCCCAGTGTGGTGAACGAACTGAGGTGATGGCAATCTGTTTGAACTGACCAAATGGACTACTCTGAGTAAATGAGAAAACAACGAAGGAAGAATTAGATTGCTTTTAAAATCAGTGGGAATTTGAAGGGGTATTATTTTGGCACACCAATAGTGTATCATACCATCTAACGAATATAATGTGATGTATATTTCACCTTGTAATCCTGCTAATGCAAGAGTTATCATTTGCTTGGAGTTACGATAATAGTTTTAGTCTAGCCACAGAACATTAAGGTTGTTGACTTGCTCGCCGAGCTGGCTTGTTCTCATTCAGACATTTCGTCACCATGCTAGGTGACATCATCAATGGATCCTCTGATGAAGCAATGTTATTCCATTCCACTTGGAATTTATACTGTCCGATCCATTATGGTAAGTAGTGTCATTTCCGGTTTTGATCTGTATGGGTTTGTATTTGGGGTCCAATTCTATGTGTTTGTTGATTGCATTATGGGTGGGGACCCATGCCTCTAGGGATTCCCGTGCGTGTCTATGTTTGGCTTGGGCTACGATGGTTACCTTGTCTGTTTCTGGACGTTAAAGTTGTGTATGACCGACGGGACATTACAAACCTCAGTATACAGAAAAGCAACCCATACTGATCAAATCCTTAACTTCCACAGCAACCACCCCAATGCCCACAAACAGAGCTGCAGTAGGACACTATTTAAATGGGCCAGGACACACCGCAACACTCCAGAACTACACTGGAAAGAGGAAGAGCACTTATACAAAATCCTCGGTATAAACGGATATCTCCGCAACTTCATCCGCAGGTGCCTACTAAACAGACAACAATAGGAGGACACAGTATGCCCTAACATACTGGCCACACTGCCCTACATCAAGAACATATCGGAACTGACAAGACTCCTAAGATCACTAGGAATCATGGTGGCCCACAAGCCCACAGCCACTCTACGACAAACACTCACAAGGATTAAAGACCCCATTCCCACAACATACAGAATGAATGTGTTTTACAAAATACCATGCAATGACTGCCACAAACATTACATCGGACAAACAGGAAGGAAACTAGCCATCAGAACATCAACTAGCAGCAAAATGGCATGACAAACTCTCCTTAATATTGGTACATTCAGACAATGAAGGCCATCAGTTTAACTGGGACAAGATTAAGGGGAGGTTTGGTTGAGATATTAAAAAATCATAAAAAGGTTTTGGTGGGAAGATCTAAAAAAAAATGCTCAATAACCACAGGACACAGATGTAAAGCAATTAGGGGAGAAAACCTGCAATAACTTGAGAGGGAAAGAAATACATACCCTATAGTGTGTTGTTATGATGCAAATCCACTAGCTGAAAAGATTATTGAAACAGATGGCAGAAGAACTTTCAAAGGGGAATTGGATTGATACTTAATTATCGGGTTGTAACCATAGCAGCCCAAGCCAAACATAGACACGCATGGGAATTCCTAGAGGCATGGGTCTCCACCCAATGCAATCAACAAACACAGAATTGGACCCCATATACAAACCCATACAGATCAAAACCGGACATGACACTACTGACCATAATAGACCAAACAGAATAAATTACAAGCAGAGTAGAATAACATTGCTTCGTTACCTAGCATGGTGATGAAACATCTGAACGAGAACAAGTCAGCTCGGTGACCAAGTCAACAACCTCACCCACAACCCAAGCTACAGATCTTTGCCAAAACTTTAAACAGAATATGAAGGTATAGGAGGGATTATGTAAAGTCTCAGAGTACTTGAGGCGAGGCTGCCATTTGGCTCACTGTACCTGTGCCAGTCCTTTGAATCAGTGATTCAATGAGTCCGATTCCCCCCTTCTTCCCTCAGGGCCCTGCAATTTTTTTCACTTTTAAGTATTAATCCAATTCCCCTTTGTAAATTCCTCTCCAATCTGTTTCAATAATCCTTTCAGCCAGTGGATTTGCATCATAACAACTTGCTACAGAGTATGTATTTCTTTCCCCATCAAGTTATTGCAGGTTTTGTCCCCCTAATTGCTTTACATCTGTGTCCTGCGGTTATTGAGCTTTTTTTTTTAAAAATCTTCCCACCAAAACCTTATGATTTTTAACATCTCAACCAAACCACCCCTTAATCTTAGCTGCTACAAGGGCAACCTAATCTCACCACATAATTGAAGGTTTTCGTTGCAAATACCACTCCAGTAAATCTCCTCCACACTCTCTCTCTAAGCTCTTGATTTCCTGCCTGAAGTGCGGTGTTCATAATTACTCACTTGAGGCCTAACCAGAGTTGAATAAAGAGTTGCTCTGGTAATTTTTGGTTCGACTAATAAACCCACGTGCATTTTAACAGCATTCTTCTTTCACCTTGAACGACTTATATCCCCAGGTCTCTTTGTTCATGTACTCTCTTTAAAATTGTACCATGTAATTTATATTGCGTTTCCTCATTTGTCCACCGAATCACTTCAGATTCTCAGGATTAAACCTGCTGACTCTGTTCAATGCACCAATTTATATTCTGTGGATGACTGTTACTACCCTTCACATTGTTAACTATATTACAAATTATTTGGCATCTGAAAACTTGGATATTATGCCCAGTATATAATATCCAAATCCAAGTCGTTAATAGATATCAAAAAGAGTGTTCATAATAACAAACCCTAGTGACGCTACTATTTTCTGAAGGGTCCCGACCAGAAACTTCAACTTTCCTGCTCCTCTGATGCTGCCTGGCCTGCTGTGTTCCTCCAGCTCTACACGGTGTTGTCTCTGACTCCCGCATTGGCAGGACTTACTATCTTTGACACTACTGTATCTCTGCTTCTGTTCTGAAAAACAACCTGTTCTCGGATCTTAGCTCATTTCTAATCCTCACACTTACTGTCACCATAATCCATAGGCTTCAAATTTACTAACAAATGTAGTGCTGCCACAACTGTGATATTTTCTAGTTGTCTACAGGTGTCGTGCCTTTCTGAGATCTGCGTATTAATATATCTTCCTTTTCCCTTTGAAGAATGGGAAATCTATTCTAATAAATGTACACCAGGATCATCAATGTACAAGTGTCATCTTTATATATTAAGAATACAATTTGGCGAACATACGATGTGATCGGATCTAATCCTTTTATGATAATCACAACAGGATTATGTAGTACATGACTGGGTGAAGCTATTAATCATTGTGGGTGTGTGTGTGTATCGTGCATTCTAGATGTCTGCTTGTTGTCAGGTGTGATACTGGCAGTATCAGAGTTATCATCTTGTCTGAGACAGCTGGTCACATACAAACTAAATGTTTTAACATGAATCAGACAAATTAGAAGGTAGAGGGGGTGAACGAGTTATATTACTTCACAGGTCACTGTCTAGACTTTAGACATGCCTGCTGGTCATGACAAATACTTCACTAAATTACCTTCTGAAAAATCACGCGCACATCAACTGCATTTACCTGCTCTGGTCTACAACAATGTGGGTGACTCTTAACTACCCTCTGGGCAATTAGAGGTGGGTGACAAATGCTAGGTCTAGCTAACGAGGCCCACATCCTGTGAAATATTTAGAAATCCCTCGACATCAACAGCACTACCCTCATCAACCCTCTCTGTTACTTGATCAAAGAACTCAATCAAATTTAGTCAAACATGACTTAACTTTTAACATAGCCATTCTAACTTTAATTAGTTAACTCATACTTTTCAATTTTGTCTTGGATTGTTTCACATCCTTGCCTCTTGAAAGAAACGTAAGAGAAACTGGGAGCAGTAGGCCATTCGATCCTTTGAGCCTGCTCAATATTCCCTCTCGTAAACACACTCAATGACTCGGCCTCCACAGCCTTCTGTGTTAGAGAATTCTACAGGCTCACTACCCTCTCAGTGGAGAAATGTTTCCTCATCTCACGGTCAAATGATCTACCCCATATCCTGAAACTGTCTCCTGAATCTGGACTTCCCAACCAGAAGAAACATCCTCTCTGCATCTAGTCTGTCTAGCCTTGATAGAATGTTATTACATTTCAACGAGAACCCCCTTCATCCTTCTAAACGTTAGTGAATATAGGCCGAGTTGAACTAATCTATTCACATAGGACAATCCTGCCATCCCTGGTAACAGCCTAGTGAACATCTGCTGCACTCCCTCTGTGGTAGGTAGGTCTTCCTTAGGTAGGGAGGCCAAAGCTGCGCAGAATACTCCAGGTGAGGTCTAACCAAACAAGACCCTGCACAACCGCAGTAACATCTTCCAACTTATGAACGTAAATCATTTTGCAATGAAGACCATTTCCTTCATAATTGCTTACTGCATCTGCCTACTTTCAGTGGACAGATGTACACGGACACCTAGATCCTTTTGTATATCCACACTTCCCATAAATCACCATTTAAATAACACTGAGCCTTTGTATTTTTCACACAAAAGTGCAAATCTTCCCATTTAGCCACATTGTACAACATCTGCCATGTGTTCGCCCACTCACTCAACTTGTCTGAATCAACTTGAAGCCCCCTTGCCGCCTCCTCACAACTCTCAGTCCTGCTCAGTTCTGCATCAACAGCAAACTTGGACAGGTTTCATTTGGTTCCCTCATCCAGGTTATTAATTTAGCTGGGGTCCTAAGCACTGACTCTTGTGGTACACCTGGAAAGTCCCTCTCTGTTTCCCGCCTCTCAACCAATTTTCAATCCCCCAGTTACCAATCCCCTGTGTTTTAATTTTGCCTAGTAACTCTTACCTGGGAGCTTATCAAAAACCTTCTGAAAATCCAACTATAGGTTGTAGCCTGTATTTGCTGGTTCTTCTCTCTCCCCATTTTGAACAGGGCTGTAACAACTGCAATCCTCCAATCCTCTGGCACTATTCTCATATTCAAGCAGATTTGGAAGATTGTGTATTTTCCATCTTTATTTCCCGAGGATACATCCAATCTGGAGCCAAGTGACATTTCTACTTTGAGTCCGTCAACCTCCTACGTGTCTCCTCATTTATATTTAATTTCTCTATTCCCCTGTCCCTTAATATAACATTGTCAACTTACTCTGTTTGGGTAGTAAATAGTCAGTGGTCCTGGCAGAAAATTGTAACATTACAACATTAACTTCACTTATCTTTCCACAAGTGCAGCTTAACCTGCTGAGTATTTCTAGCATTTTCTGTTTTTCATTTAAAATATCAATTTAGTATCTTAGCCACGCTATCCCATCCCAAAAATCCCCATTATCAGCCTCACCACCCTTCCTTTCATTACATGTGCTATTAATCTATCTCGGTCTTTTCCAATCATCCCTAAAACCACACATGCCAGTCTTCCACCAATTCCATCCTATCCATTTGATATCAAGAAACAGCCAGAGGCATTGGATACTGCATTTATCATATATTCTTTGCAACCTGGCCAATTACTGCTCCTTAAGTCTCCTCTTGATCATCAGTAAAGTGATGGAAGCTGTCATCAACAGTACTCTCAGGATGGTTGGGCTTAGGACACTACCCTGAGGAACTCCTGCAGAGATGTCCTAGAGCTGAGAGGACTGACCTCCAACAACAACAACAACAACAACAACCTGTAACAAACTCAGCAATAACCTGCTCAGTGATGCCCAGTTTAGGTTCCGCCAGGGGCACTCAGCTCCTGACCTCATTATAGCCTTTGTTCAAACATGGACAAAAGAGCTGGATTCCAGAGTTGAGGTGAGTGTGATGGGCCTTGACGTTAAGGCTGCATTTAACTGAGTGTGGCATTAAAGAGCCCTCACAAAACTGGAATCAAATGGGAATGGAAGGAAAACCTCTCTGTTGTTTGGAGTTATACCTGGCACATAGGAAGATGGTTACAGTTGTTACAGGTCAGTCATCCTACTTCTAGGACATCTCTGCAGGAGTTCCTCAGGGTACAGTCCTAGGCCCAACCATCTTCAGCTGCTTCACCAATGACCTCCCCTCCATCATAAGGTCAGAAGTGGGGCTGTTCACCAATAATTGCATAATGTTCAGCACATTTCAAGACTCAGACACTGAAGCAGTCCATGTTCAAATATAACAAGATATCCAGGCTTAGGCTGACAAGTAACAAGTTACATTTGCACCGCACATTTGCCACGCAATGATCAAATCCAACAAAACAGAATCTTTGCCCCTTGAGATTCACTAGTATTACCATTACCTAATCCCAACTATTAACATCCTTGGGATTATCATTGACTGGACACTGAACTGTATTCACCACATAAACACAGTGGCTACAAGAGCAGGTCAGAGGCCAGGAATACTGCAGTGAAGAACTTATCTTCTGACTCCCCAAAGCCTGTCCACTACCTACAAGGCACAAGTCAAGGTGTGATGGCAGTAGTGCGTACTATCTATAAGATGTACTGCAGAAATTCACCTAGGCTTCTTAGACAGCATGTTCCAAACTCATGACCACTTCTATCTAGAAGGACAAAGGCAGTAGATACATCTGCAAACCACTCACCATCCCGACTTGGAACTATGTCGCCGTTCCTTCACTGTTGCCAGGTTAAATCCTACGATGACCCCCTAAGGGACATTATGGGTCTACCTACAGCACATGGACTGCAGCAGGTCAAGAAGCCAGCTCACCCCCACCTGCTCAAGGGCAATCATGGATTTCAATAAATGCTGACCCAGCCAGCAATGCTCTTGTCCCATGAATGAATAATGAAACAACTATCTAAAAAAAAAAAAAGTTTTGTTTACATTTTAGACACTAAATACTATCCTCATACATTTTCTTTTCCTTTCTTTCCTTTTACATTTGTCTTCATACTCTGTATTCTATTCAGTGCATTACTGAATCATGAGCTCACCATTTATCAAAGCCTTTTTTCCATGTTTCGACATTTTCCACCCAGCAGTGTCCAGTTTTGGATCCCTTCCCTTTCCTCCTTAGGAGGATCTGTCATATTTTACATTCCACATTCCACACATGGCTCCTTTGTCTGTACGTCTATTGTGGGGGAACACGGTGGCTCAGTGGTTAGCACTTCTGCCTCACAGCACCCAGGACTGGGTTCAAATCCAGCATTGGGTCACTGCGAGTCGAGTTTGCATATTCGCTGTGGGTTTCCTCCGGATGCTCTCACAGTCCAAAGATGTGCAGGTTAGGTGGACTGGCCATGCTAAATTGCCTGAAGTGTTCAGGGGTGTGTGTCAGGCGGGTGGGTTAGCCATGGGAAATGCAGGGTTACAGGGATAGAGTCAGGGGATGGGTTTGTGTGGGGTGCTCTTCAGAGGTTTGGTGTGAACTCAATGGCCTGCTTCCACACTAAGGATTCTATGATTAACTTCCTTCTCACTCAAGTACTTATGTACCCTCCCCTTCAATGCGCTTATGCTATTTGTCTCAACCATGCCTTGTTGTCACAATTATCACCACACTGAATAAACAGGAGTCTCCTGAAATCTCAACTGAGTTTATTAGGAAGTATATTTGTTTTTCCTAGTTTGCATGTGAGTTGGTAGTTTAGCAATAAGGCTGGACTGGAAACCCAGGCTACTGTTTGGTGATCATGCATTCAACAAATCAGACCACAGGCAAATAATAGGCCCGAAACGTCAAGTTTTCCTGCTCCTATGATGCTGCTTGACCTGCTGTGTTCATCCAGCCCCATGCTTGTTATCACAGGCAAATAAACTGGAATCAAAACTTAACAGCAAGACCTGTAAAAGAACAATGACCTGTCTTTAAAGAGGAGATAACTAAGGTATATTCACAGGAAGGGGAAGCGGTTCCTGAACGACAAGAGACAAATTAAAATTAGGTAAATAGAAAGTGTGCTTGTATCAAGTGGATAATACAATTGAAAAAAATCAGGTCAAATACTGAAGTTTAGATGGGAATCAAAAGGGCAAATAAGGGAAACAAAGAACACGAGGAAAGATCGGCAGCTAACATAAAAGGGACTCCAAAAGTCTTCTCTAGGCATATAGAAGGTTTTGGATCTTAGAGATTCCCTACTCCAGAAGGCTATTGACATTGAGCAAATAAGTTTATTCAGGATTGGGATCATAGATTGTTGGGCAGTAAACAAGAGGACAACAGGCCAGGCAGTTGGAGTTATGTAGAATAGATAGTATTGAATGGCAGAGCAAGCTCAAAAGGCTGAATGGTTAACCCATCTTTTATTTCATTCTTATGATCATGGCTTCTTTTTGGAGTCCAAGCTGCAAAACATTCTGAGAAAAATAGAACAATCAGCAAAGTCCATCTCACTGGTCCCAGGGTTTGTCGGAGAGGCAGTGGGAGAGTGGTAGTATCACTGGATTCATAATTGAGGCCAAGGCTAATGGTCTGGGACATGGGTTCAAATTCTTCACAGTAGCTGGTGCAATTTATTGAACAAAACATGGAGTTGAAAGTTACTCCAGTAATAGTGACTGTGAAACCATGGTCAGTTATTATTGAAAACTCATCAGCTTCATTAACATCTTTCAATGAAAGAAATCTGCCATCCTTACCTAATCTGACCTACATGTGACTCCAGGTCCACGACGTGGTTGACTTCTAACTGCCCACAAATAGCTGAACAAGCCTCAGTTATATTCAAGGTGGTGATGGGCAATAAGTGCTTGTCTTGCTAATGACAATCACATAATTGAATTTTTAAAAATTCAATCATTGGATATGTTTAAACTGTATCTTAACTCAATCTACTCACCTTGCTTCCACTGTCTATAAACATTCACACTCTTGACAAACAGAAGTTTACCCACCACAGTTCCGAAATTTCAATAGATCTGCAACTTCAACAGTCTCTTGATAAAAGTAGTTTTAGATTTTCACTACCCAGTGTACTTCTTGATCGAATTCATGAATGATAATGCTGTGATTTTAAATTTACATGCTCCTGCGTTAGACTGTCCTCACCACCCCAGAGTTCTTTCAGCACAAACACCTTGATTAAATTATCCTTTAATCTTCTATACTCAAGGGAATTCAAGCCTCATTTATGCAACTTGTCTTCATTTGTTAGCCCCAGTGCCATTGCAACCTTTGTTGGTCCAAACCTCCTCCTCAGTGAAGGTATGCCTGGTAGTGATGGGCAGCATAGGTCTACCTAACTCCTTGTTCTATGAAGATGGCAGATGGCGATTATGGGTACGTAAGCACAACTATGCATTTGGGTATTTTGCTGACAGTTCATGCAATATTATGCACTTGAGCATAGTGTACATGGGACATGTCGATGTGAAATATCATGAAGGATTTGAGGAATGTGATACGTACCCCTCCAAACTCTGAGAGGCTCCCTCCCATATAAATCAACAAAGATCTCTTCATGTTCTGGGAGAGGGTCCAACTGTGCTGCACTCTGTGTCCTATTTTGTGCAAATCATGCCTTTAAACATAAGAAAAGTCTGGATTAAGGCAGAAAAACGTTGTGGAAATTCTCCTCGTCAGCATGGCATGTGGAATATAATTTGCGTTAACTTGTTGGTGGTTCTTGTGTTAATTTGTTTGCTATGACTTACAAACACCTCTTCATACAAACAGATAGAAGGAACTGCCAATGCTGGAGAATCTGAGATAACAAGGTGTAGAGCTGGATGAACACAGCAGGCCAAGCAGCATCAGAGGAGCTGGAAAGCTGACGTTTTGAGCCTGGAACCTTCTTCAGAAATGGGGGAGGGGAGGGGATTCTGAAATAAATAGGGAGAGAGGGAGACGGAAGAAAGATGGATAAAGGAGCAGATCGGTGGAGAGGAGACACAGGTCAAAAGAGGTGGGGATGGAACCAGTAAAAGGTGAACATAGGTGGGGAGTTAGGGTGGGGATAGGTCAGTCCAGGGAGGACGGACAGGTGAAGTAGGCGGGATGAGGCTGGTAGGTAGGAGATGAGGGTGGGGCTTGAGGTGGGAGGAGTGGATAGGTGGGAGGAAGGACGGACGGACGGGTTAGGGAGGCGGGGACGAGTTGGGCTGGCGTTGGGATGCGGTCGGGGGATGGGAGATTTTGAAGCTTGTGAAGTCCACATTGATACCTTTGGGCTGCAGGGTTCCCAAGCGAAATATGAGGTGCTGTTCCTGCAACCTTCGGGTGGCATCGTTGTGGCACTGGAGGAGGCCCAGGATGGACACTTCGTCCAAGGAGTGGGAGGGGGAGTTGAAATGGTTCGTGACTGGGAGGTGCGGTTGTTTATCGCGAACTGAGCGTAGGTGTTCCACAAATATACTGCATCCGCTGTTCCCGATGTGGCCTCCTCTACATCGGGAAAACCAAGCGGAGGCTTGGAGACCGCTTTGCGGAACACTCGGTTCGCGACAAACAACTGCACCTCTCAATCGCGAACCGTTTCAACTCCCCCTCCCACTCCTCAGACGACATGTCCATTCTGGGCCTCCTCCAGTGCCACAACGATGCCACCCAAAGGTTGCAGGAACAGCACCTCATTTCACTTGGGAACCCTGCAGCCCAATGGTATCAATGTGGACTTCACAAGCTTCAAAATCTCCCCTTCCCCGACCCCAGCCCAGCTCGTCCCCGCCTCCCTAACCTGTCTGTCCTTCCTCCCACCTATCCACTCCTTCCACCTCAAGCCCCACCCCCACCTCCTACCTACCAGCCTCATCCCGCCTACTTCACCTGTCCGTCCTCCCTGGACTGACTATCCCCACCTACACTCACCTTTACTGGCTCCATCCCCGCCTCTTTGACCTGTGTCTCCTCTCCACCTATCTTCTCCTCTATCCATCTTCCATCCGCCTCCCCCTCTCGCCCTATTTATTTCAGAATCCCCTTCCCCTCCCCCATTTCTGAAGAAGGGTCCAGACCCGAAACATCAGCTTTCTCGCTCCTCTGATGCTACTTGGCCTGCTCTGTTCATTCAGCTTTACACCTTGTTATCTCTTCATACAAACAGCTTTGTTTGCGTCCTTAACAATTACAATGTCTCTCCTGGACCCTGGTGGCCTGTATAACTTGAGCCTTCTCAGAATATCTTTACTTTTCCTTTCAGTTCTTTCGTGCAGTTTTATCATGCCATCCAATCAGTCACTCTAAGTCTGTTCAGATGCTATTAGACGTCGCTGTAACTTGAAGGGATGAGCCCTGTGTTGTTACACATAGACAGTTGGAGATCAATTGTATGGTGAGTTTCAGGACCTTGTAGCCAAGCCATTTTGACAAGGTGCTGTGGATTTGGCAGTGGGATTCTGAACTTTTGAGCCATCATTCCTGGTTTAAATAGTATACCAGCTGATTGATATGTGGAAGCTTTCAAAAGATTCATCTCTAACCACAAGAATGGTTATGATCAACAATGCCATTTGTTAGCAGCTCTTAAATAAATCAGGGAGGATCGGGTTATTGAGCCTCCATTGAGAAAACAAAGCGAGTTAATTATAAATTTTATGGTGGAGCTCTGCCTGAGACAGCAATGTCAGAGGCTGGCAGAGGCAGTTCAATCCTTCGCAAGTTGACCCACACAGTTCTTGACAAAGCCAAGAAACTGACAGAGGAAATGGAGGGCCGCCATGCCCCTCGCTGGGAAGCAGTTCCTTTTAGAAGCAAAGGAGCAGGCTAAAGGTCGTTTGGTGAAAATGAGTAAACAATTGACAGGAAAAATTGAGATGGCAGAGAACTATTTGAAGTGCCTGTCACATTCTTCAGTGTATTGCTGAAAACTGTAGAGCTGGGGCTTTGAGGGTCACTCTTCACCTTTCCACTGAGGCTCTATGCAGATGACTCATCATCCCTAGATCAGCTTCGTAACGGCAAAGGGCCAGAATTGGCACAAAGGTTCGCAAAATAGTCTGGAGTGGGGGTGGTCCAGCCACTGATGTTAAAGCCTCTTTACAATCCTTTCAGTGTGCTGCCTTTCCCTTCACAAGCAACAATATAAAATCATGACAAACTAATTATAACCAGACTACTGAACTCCCTAAAAATGGCATCAAGAAGTACCTTTACCACCATTGAAACCAATGAGCCTGCATGGAAGGGGATGACTGTTTAAATTGACATTTCAGGGGTAATATTCACAACTTACATTTGTCTATCCCATCTCGGTGAGTTACACAGGCAAGTGAGCAAACCAAAACTGACCCTGAGGCATGGAAGGAGATACCAGGGGAGGCTTGGTCACTGAGATAGACTTTAAAGAGCATTTGGAAACGAGCAGGGAGAGATAAAGAGGGAATTCTAGAGCTTACAGCTGAGGCTGCTGAAGGTATGACTGCTGATGGTGAAACAGAAAGCAGGATGATCAAAAGGGCTGTTAAGAAGGTGGGATCAAGCTGTTGTACAAACAGCTCATGGGAGAGGAGACAGCACGTCTCACAGTCAAACAAGACTATTCGATGGGAAACAAAGTAGCATTTTCTTTTTAAAAGGAAAGCTGTTCCAAAACCATGAGAGTCCTTTCAGAGATTCTTACCTGGGCCTGGGGTGGGTTTTGTGACCAGCACGTAGCTGCGGAGAGTGATATCAGCAGAACCTCCGGACTCCAGGGGGATGGGATGAGTATGGAAATGTTTCAGCATATCCAGGATGGTCTGAAACCAGAGATGCTGAACATGGCACTGACCAGTTTCATTCAGAGACAGGCGTAGGTGCTATACAAATTAAAAAGCAGCTTGTTACACAGTCATCTGGAAGGTGCAGACAATTACATTAAAAAACAGCATGGGAACGGGGCAGTCAGTCTACGTTCATCCTCCTCGTGATCAGTGTTCTAATCCCAATTCCCTACATCCCTCCTTCACCCTAAACACCCATTTTTAAATATTGACATAAAGCTAGATTTTTGAAGTAGGGCTAGGAACCCAAATGCAGAGGTCACTATCTCAAGGCTCACAATGATTTCAAGCGAAATATTCTGACTGCACTGGAGTCGAGCTCAAGCCCCATTTGTAACTGGGAGCTGGAAACTGCCTGTCGAGTGAAGGGAAGAAAAGCAGACAGCAGCCATGTTTAAGACTGCTGTGTGTGAGAGAGCAGGCAGTATCTCGAAGAACCAGCACCATAAACGTCTGAGAAAATGTCCACATGACCATACTAAAAGGCAACGTGTACCAAAGAGAGACCACCTGAAGGCTCAATTATTTTTATGTCACGGAAAAACTGTCTCATTACTTTGAAGCCAATAGCTATGCACCAACATTCACCATACAGCGTTTACCAGAATTCACATTGAAAACCTCCGCAGCCCAATCTCCATAGCCCATTAAACACTCCTGCAAGGTGCTTAATAGGGTTGGTGTCCCTAATCTCACGCTGATAGGTAGAACAAGTTGAGAGAAGATTTGACTTAAAAAAGGCGTTCAAAATAAGAAAGGGCCCTTATGGCTGAGAAAGACATTCTTTCGGACTTTGATTTTTATATTCAAGCATTCATCATCAGGCCAACTCGCAAAACAGATATCTGGCTATCAATTCTAGCTGCTTCTATGGATACCGTTGCCAGATAATCTCATTGTGAATTTATGGCTTAGGTCTAAGAATGGGTGATACTTCGTCCAGCAGGCAATGTTGATATTGCTTTCAGAGGAGCATTGTTTTGTTTGAGCAACATCGTCATTACATCTAACAACCTGATCTTTCTTTGAAGAGGTGATTTTTGCAAGTCCTATGTATTTATTTATGCGATTAAAAGATGTTAAGTGCCAAGACATTTTTGGCCATTGAAACTGTCAATAGCTGTGATTTATTGATAGATACTTGAGAAGGTAAGAAGGACACGGTGAATGGCTCTACGTTTTTGGTTCCCAATTTAAGAGCTTCACCATATACCTGAGGTATCATATTATCACATCTACCAATAAGGCCAGCCCAGCTCCAGCAAAACACCCACCCTCCCCCATAAAGGAGCAAAAGTGCATTACAAAGCTGTTTTATATTTAATATTGCTTGTAGGACTTGAATTTTGAAGGATTGTGTAAAATATGTTCATTTCAAATTTTGTGTCAATACCTGGAATGGTTTCTTTTAGAGGTCATTGAAAGTTTGCTGTGGACCTAGAAATCTTTCATTAACAAGGCTTCCTAGAAATCACATGACTAGTGATAACTGTTTGCTTTGCTATAAACTCCTCTTGGGCAATTTTGCAACTGGTGCTAGCATGGTGAAGGTTCTTGTTTTACACCTGGTTCAGTTGGAGGAAAGCCTGCTAAGAATGAGCTGATTTGGAAGACAGTTTGCTGAGAACAATCTGCCCAGCTGATCTGTCTCATGTCTGTAAAGAAAATTCACTTGTGGAGATCAGGATGAAAATTATTTTTTCTTTTGAAAGTGTTATTAATGAAGCAGCTCCGGATTTTATTTCCTGAGCAAGCTGTGTCTGCAAGACTTCAGAAACAAATGTGCGTAATTAATAACTTGATCACACATGCCACAGCATTGGAGCAATAGACTCCAGAACATTGTATATTTTACAAATTTGCCTTCAAGAATAACCCATTTTTCAAAATGTTTTCTTTTAATCTGCAGAGTATCTTGTTTCTCTTTTCTTGAAAGGAGCATGCGTGTGCGCACGCACGTGTGCATGTGTATCTGTGCATGCGTGAGACAGGGAGAGACAGAGTGTGTGTGTTTTTTTGGGGTATTTAGAGGGATATACACATGTATAAATCGATATTACTGACTGTATATAAACCAATTATTTGAGCTTTATTGAATACAGTTTGTTTTGATAATAGAATCACAGAATTTTACAGTACAGGAGGCCATTCATGTCTGTACCAGCACCCGAAAGAGCTACCCAGCTAGTACCACTCTCCAGCCTTCTCTGTAGCCCCCTAACTTCAAAACTTTCAAATATATATCCAGTTATCATTTGAAACTTCCTTTGGAGTCCACCTCTACCCAGGCAGCACATTCCAAATCCTAACAACTCTGAGTAAAGAATTTTCTCCGAAAGCTCTCTTGCTGACAATCTTGAAATCGTGATCCCTATTTACTGATGTGCCAACTAGTGGAAACACAAATATCCTTTGTTATCCTGTCAAAATTGCTTATAATTTTGAATACCTCAATAAAGTCACCTTCTAATCTTCTCTACTCCAAGGAGAATGAGCCCAATTTCTCAAATATTTCCTTATATCTAAAATCCCTAATTCCTGGTATCATTCTAGTAAATTTTCTTGAAACTCTCTCCAGGGTTTTTACATCCTTCCTTAAGCAAGGTGCCCAGAATTGCACACACTACTGCAGATGTGGTCTGACAAATGATTTGTAGAGGTGTAGCATCATTTCCTTGCTTTTATATTCTATGCCTCTATTTATAAACTCAAGGATCCAATTAGCCTTCATAACATCTCACTATTATATTTAATAAGAAGCCTCTTGACAGATTTTCTTGCTTAAAACCTAACATAGGGAAGGTATTTAATTGGTGATCATGGCAACCAGAAAGGCATTTTTATCTTATGTTGAGATTCATGGAGTAATGGGACTGGAGAGTCAGTCTTAGCATACATTTAAAACAAAGTACTCCAATTCTCTTCCCTAAATTTTTCCTATTTAATCTTGTCTCTCTGACCCCTAGTTCTGAACACCCTCAATCACTAAAAATAGTCTTTTTCAATCTAACTGTCACATCCAGTCAGAATTTCAAAGACCTGTTTGTAAAACTTCGTCTCAGCCTCGATTCTGTGCAGAACACTTTTAAGTGCAGAAAAAAATTATGAGAATTGTTCCATGGTGAAGGACTTCTGTTACATGAATAGAAAAGCTGAAGTTGTTCTTTTTAAGGGAAGATTGAAAGGAGATTTGTTATAGGTGTTCAAATGCAGAAAGGGTCCATACGGCTGACAAAAAGATACCGTTCCCGCTGACAAGAGGTTTGAGAGTCAGAAAGCAACAATCCAAGGTGATTGGCAAAAGAATGCAGTGAGTTGTTAGAATGTGGACTGTAATACCTGGGACTGTGGTGGAGGGCTTTCGAAAGGGAATCTGATAGCACCTGAAGAGAAAGTACTCCCAGGGCTAGGAGGAAAGGTCAGGGGGTCAGGAAGAGCTTAGATGCGTTTGCAGACAGCCAGCATGGACAAGGGCAGAATGGCCTCTTTCTGTGCTGTAACATTTCTGGTGATTCAGTGGCTGCATTGTCCTATAATTTCTTCAATTTGAAACAAAGCTGATCTGAATTCCATGGGGTCAGTTTCACTTCTGCTCAATGTCAGTCAGCAGAATCTCCAAAACTAAAATGTAGTGTTTGCTTGTGGAGAGCAAACTTCATTGCCATAGCACGCTTAGAAATTTTCATTATACAATTTTCCTTTCACGTCCCCTCTCCTCCTTTAATCAGCTCTTCTACCAATTCTGAGGTCTTGTAAACATTTCACTTACCACCAGCCTTCTAATGAATTGTCTGGATTAAATACCCTTCCATCTTAGCATCCATATGAAATAATAACTAGTTATAATAAAATCATTCTGAAAAGCATTGTAAAAATAAAATCCAGAACAAAAGTCAGGAGTAAACGTCTGTTGTAAAGTAGATTAACAACCTAGGGGGGGCCCCCCCCCCACCAAAAGTATCTCAAACGACTTGTCCTGTCTTAGAGTTCCATTGTATGTGGAACTACCTTTAGCCTGCTTGAAGTTTCTAATGTCCTTGGCGTTCTATTCGCTTACCTTTGCCTTGCCCTGAAAGTTGAAGGTCAGCACATATTCCCCCGGCCGTGTCTCACTCTGGCGAATGACGAACAGACCGTGACTCCTGGAGCCTCCAGCCAGAACCAGTTGGGCAGCTTTTACCCGTGACAGTGTCCCATGGAACCAGGGGTAATTGGCTAGCTGAAGTTCAGCATCTATCCGATCCTCCTCAGCTGCAGTTTAAAAACAGAAAATCCAGTTTCTGTACTAGGTAACTATTGAAGAACAGCATGTTCAAAAGGCATATACTCCTCCAATTTAAACTCTGTAACACTGCCTGGCTACTAGGAGCAATACTTGAAGATTTGCTGCTGACCTAGTCTCCACAATATGGATCAGATGTCACTTGGCCAGTGTCGGTTCCTGCAGTTTGGGAGATTTGACACTCGATCTGGGGTGCTTCCCCAACTAACTCGGCCAGTACGCCATTCCAAATGTCTGCACTATGCTTGAAAGGGACATTCACCTTTTATTAGCCTGCCCTACTTTCACACACTAAGAGTTACCAACACCTCAGGACTGTCCTGCCAGCAATCTGGGTTCTCTTTACAATTTATGTTCCTTGTAGCAACTCCCTTCCCAGGCCCAAATCCCTCACCATCTGCTGCACTGGAGAAGCACCAGTATTTTGATATTAACTCTCCACACCACTGAGGGCAGTACAGGAATTCAAGCAGCATGGGAGAGAGAAAAAGAGACAGCGAGCAAGCTTGGTGCACGGTGGCTTGAGAGGAAAAGTACGAGAGAGGGATTCACTAGGGCCTCCAGTGGAGACAGCGAGATTCTACTTGGGGATGGAAAGGGCTACTGGGAATGGAAATTGATCACAGAATCCCTACAGAGTGGAAGCAGGCTATTTGGCCCATCAAGTCCATGCCTTTGAAAAGCATCCCATCCAGACGCACCCCATCCCTGTAATGCTGCATTTCCCACAAGCAATCTATGTAACCTGGCGCTGTGAGGCAGCAGTGCTAACCACTGAGCCACCGGCAATGGGGCCTTGGGGAAGAGGAAACAAGGGAATCAGATCTGGGGGAAGAGAGGGAGGAACTGGAAATGGGAGTTTAGGGATAGATAGGCAGACCAGAGAATTGAGGTTGAGGGGAAAAAGAAAAAAAAAAAAAAAAAAAAAAAAAAACGGGCTCAGGGCTCCTACAGGAGGTGAGACTACACCCCAGCTTTACCACAGAGCCAGGAGAAGCTGCTGGATGGAAGGGACACCAAAGGTAAGAGCATCCAGGAAAGAAGTGAGTGAAACAGGGAGCTCATTCTGTAGGTAAACTGTGAGAGACTGTTGTCACTGGCTGTGAATGGGGAAATAGGGAATGGAAAACAAGGATTCTTATTGGAGGAAACAAGGGAAGAGCTCTTAAACTGAGGGCCATTTGACTGTGGAATATATCACCACATGAGGCTATCGAGGTCAAGAACAGATACAGAGTTACAGGAGAGAGCACCAGCCCCAGGGGCCAAATGGCCTCTATCTGTGTTGTAATTTCTATCATTCTGTGAAAACTCTCCATCACAACTGAACTAGGCAGGCAGTTTTGAAATGTTGCTACTGAGCTGAATTAACAAGAAAAATGCCCCACTGCCCCTCAAGTGAGTCTCAGATTGGTTCAGCTAGGTTTGTGTTGCTAGTTTTGATGTGTAAAGTCTAGGATCTATCTTGACTGACGTTCCTGTTCACTGCCTTTGTCCCTTTCACACAGAGTCAAATCCCAAAGTGACATCTGACAATATGTTTTAATGGCACAACATTCACATCAGTGACAGCTGCCTGGGAGAATACATGGTCTTCATGTCTGCATTACATAAAGGAATACTCATCATCTCATGTTGCTCCAGTAGCAATGAGTGATGAGGAGACCATTTCCGGAACTCACCAGGACATTTTGTCAAAACTTCTTCACAAGCAACATGTATTTTGGAAATTCTCTGGGAATGGAGTATCTCCTAGATTTTCCACCTTATTGAACACCTTACAGGAGTCGAGAGGAAATGGGAGTTTTGCTGCAGGTCCCAGGTGGTCAGGAGGAGGAATGGGAGAAGGAGATGAGTCCAGGCAAAGCAGGACCAGCTGTTGGAGGAAACAGGCTGCCGTGAACACTGAACCTTATAAAAATTGTTAGGTTTTGAAATGTACTTTAACTCAAAGTAAAACAGAGCATTCCAGGTAAACACCTTAGCTCAGAAACATGCCCATGTGACCCTGTCGCCATGGGGAGAGAAACTCAAACATAAACCCATTCAGGTGGGGCAGCAATTTTAACTCCCTTTTACAGTACCTCATAATAAAAAAGACAATTGTTGTTTGAGGTGTGGAGACAAGCTTGTTTTGGGATGAAGTAGGGCAAATGGAATCAGTGACCAAGCAGCATAATCTAAGATAACAAGGTGTAAAGCTGGATGAACACAGCAGGCCAAGCAGCATCAGAGGAGCAGGAAAGCTGACGTTTCGGGCCTAGACACTTCTTCAGAAAATCTCTGAAGCATGATCTAAGAGTTTGGTTTCCATTTAAAAAGGGTACAGAACTGATGGGGCTCATGAAGATTTAAACAATGGAGATTTGCTTATAGTGTGTCATGCTGATGGCAATTATATGTGGGAAGACATGGAATAAGCGAAACAGTTGTTGAAGGACATTGGAAATAATCAGCATGGCATGATGGGAGAATCGGACCTCTCCTGGTGAGATGAGAGTGACCATGGAGTTGTTGCTGCAATGCTATAGATCAGGAAAAGTGTGGGATTGTGCCAGTGTGTTACATAAGATATATTTCAGCTTGTCAGTTAGTGAATTCAAAAATGCATCTGTTTCTTTGTTTTGATATATCACATGGCTCTTTAACATTAGCTCTTTGTTATCTCAGTATCCCTGTGATTGTAGAAGTCTTGAAAAGTTAAATCTTGTCCTTTGATTTGTATTAATTGGTTCTCTGGGAAATACTTCTGTTTTAAAAAGTTATTGGTCTCCACAGAGATCACAACAAGGGACAGGAGGGCTCAAAATTAATTGCAGCAATTCATCTCATTACAACAAGTAGTTGTACCATACGGTCAAACTCAGGGTCTGCCTAAGGTGCAGGTTGAGATGAAGAGAGGGAGAGGAGGATGAAGTTATGTCCTTCTCTCCCACAGTGCAGAGGTGCCGGTGTTGGACAAGGTCAAAAATTACACGACATAACCTGGTGTCATGTGATTTTTGACCTTCTCCACGGGTGTAGGACATCTCTCCTTCTCAGAACCTCTTCCATCAGGAACTCCAGCGCTGTATTCCAGAACCTGTTGCCACTGTCTGTCAGCGACTGCTATACTTTGAAAATTGTCTCTAATGAACCATTTGGGCGCTCAGTGTACAGCTTTTTAATGCATCCAGGCTTGTGGAGTAACTCCCACAATTATTTGCTTAAATCAAACTTTTAAACAGGTTGATTTTAGAGCGCTCACTGAGATTCTGTTCTTTAACTATCACTGGAACAACTGCTACCGCTCTCAGTTTATTCCCCACTACATGAGTTGCTGCCACATGGGGGTTGGTTAATCTCCCTTCTGTATCTCCTGTCAGTTCTTCATTAACCCACTGATGTACTGGTTCCTGATTTCCTCCTGTTCTTCTCACTCCACACATCCAGTTCTATGTCTGCATCTCTTCAAATCCAGCTGTTAACCCTTTCTTGAAGTTTCCACACTGTGTAACATGGTCAGTCTGCCACTGTCTTGTATATTCTCCCTTACAGTTTCAGTGATATGTGACGCATAACACTACAAAACATTCTTCCAATTTCTCCGACCAGAGCTAATCCCTTGCTGAATTTCCATTTCCATACTTCCATTTTCTGCCAACACTAATTCCAGCTATTTGGAAGCCACTCACTTCCTTTAGAATAATCTTTATACCTCTATTCCGATTGGCGCTCCTAGGCTCAAATGGACATTCCATATAACTCTTTGGTTACTGGTCTTTCACCAAAAACAATGCAGCCCAGAACTTAAAGAACATTCTAGTTAGAGTAACAAAGGAGCTGCCATTGGCATCCCTAGGAACTCTGTAAACTTGCCTGTGGAACTCAGATCCCTAACATTCACTAAATCCCAATGCTCCAATGTGTAAAGAGGCGACGTGCATGTTGAAATCAGTTTAATCAACCATCAAGTTTTTAGCTTGAAGTGAGCCCAAGAATCTCCATATTGCCAATGCAATAATACCAGCCGCTATCACAATAATGCAGGTCTTACCTGTAGACGATGTGCTGCTCAGAGCTTCTGAATGTAAAGCTTGTAGGAAGTTTTCCAGAGGGACGTGTGCGAGAAGTTCCGGCACCTGGGATTCCTTCGGTCTGACGTGTGAGACAGTGACAGCAGCATCTGGGTTAGCGCACACCTTTTCAGGCATTTGGGTGACACCTGAGACACAGAGGATAGCATAACTGTATTATTGCGTCCCAGGAGGCAGTTGACCTTGAGATATGTACTACTCACACACTTCAAACTCAGCTTTCAGACCAACTCTTCACCATCCGCTCGGAACCTTCAGTGAATATGAACCGACTGGACCAAGCAATACCAGTCGCATGGCGTTGGCTCAGGAAGCAGAACAAGGAGCAAAAGTAGATTCCTTCCAAGTAATCTTGTTCGAGGTGGGGAGAGCAGGGCAGAGGCCATGTCCCTGGCAGCAGCAGTGACTTGTTAGGTCCATTACTGGGCCAAGCAGAAGAGGGGTATCACTGGGATCTCCCCAATAATGGTCAGGCACCTTGCTGAGGCAGGAGCCCAATATTTTCACTTGAAAACAGCCTGCAGGCAGCACGCTGGAGGGCCTGTCAACATCTTCGTCCCCTTACCCAGCATGGAGCCACAGAGATGCATGTGACATCCACAGATAGGATGAAATAAATGAACATCTTGAAACTTTCAGCTGATCAATGGGAGCTAACAGGGTCTGTAAAGGGGAGGTCACACCTGACATATCAGATGGAATTGTTTGACAAGGTGACTAACATAGTAGACAAGGGAGAGTCTATGGATGTTATTAAATGCCTTCTGGTAGTCCAGACAAATAAAGTTCCCCATAAGAGAAATCATCTAAAGTATGTGATGGTCTTGGCCTATCAGGAAACGCCCTGGGAAACAGGAGACACTGTTGGGATAATACTGAGGTAGTTTAATTTACAAAACATGCCAAATGGTGTCCCACATCAATTTTGATATGCCAGATACTCACAGACTTAGTAACGACTTCGATAATGGGTTAGAAAGCTTTGAGGCAGTCCAGAGAACTTTCACTAGGTTGATCCTGGATGTTGAGGGATTTCTTTATCAGGAGACATGGGGGGGTTCTCAGTGATAGGATGGGTCTGGGTGGGAGGGTTGGTGTGGACTGGATGGTCCGAATGGCCTGCTTCTACAACATAGGGATTCTATGATAAGATTCTGAGAGGCAGTTGTCTATCAGTTCATGAGCTGGTTGTTCTGTGGCGTGTAGACGTACTGTTACCCTTCTAGACACCATCAGAGCAACCTCTAATTGAAGCACTGGTGTTCTGCTCCTGTTCTGAATTTATATGATCCACTGGTGTGATGGTCTTGTCACTTCTGGTTCTGTTTTTTTTAAAGCAGTGGTCAGTATACGGAGTCTATTTCTATGTGTTTGTTAATGGAGTCCTGTGTTGAGAACCAGGCTTTCAGAAAATCCCTTGCACGTCTATTGCTCACTTTTCCAAGATGGTCACTTTGTCCCGGCCGAACCCTTATTGTCTACGTGTATTGAGACAAGTAAATATCGGTCGTGGAGATAGTAGGAACTGCCGACACTGGAGAATCTGAGATAACAAGGTGTAGAGCTGGATGAACACAGCAGGCCAAGCAGCAGAGGAGCAGGAAAGCTGACGTTTCGGGTCTAGACCCTTCTTCAGAAAATCAGAAAATTTTCTGAAGAAGGGTCTAGACCTGAAACTTCAGCTTGCTTGCTCTTCTGATGCTGCTTGGCCTGCTGTGTTCATCCAGCTCTGCACCTTATTATCTCTAAATATTGGTCGTGTCTTTTTAATGCCAGCTGGTGTTTATGTATCCTGGTCATCAGTTTTCTCCCTGTTTGTCCAATGTAATGTTTATTGCACTCGCTACACGGTATTCCGTATATCATGTTGGTCTTGTTTACTGTCAGTATGGGGTCATTAGTCTTTGATAACATTTGATACAGTGTTGATGTATGTTTGTGTGCAACCACGGTCTTGAGACTCAGACTCCTAAGACCGCTTTCCATATGCCTGCTTTCAGTGGATACAGAAATGTATTTATCATCACTCTGTGATACCTTTCACATTTCCCACAATGGAAACACCCAGGTGCAGTGAACAAGATCTACACGAGTAAAACAGACTCCGTAACCAACCTCTCCACACACCTGCAGTCATGGTGACCAGTGGAAATCATTTATCTGTCACACTGATTGACAGATGTACATATAATCACAAAATGAGCAGATTTCTGAACAAGGGTCCCGACCTGAAACATCAGCTTTCCTGCTCCTCTGATGCTGCCTGACCTGCTGTGTTCTTCCAGCTCGACACGGCTATCCCAGATTTCTCTCCTCCTGCCTTTGCAACATGTTAATCGTAGTTGTGCCTGACATTCTAGACTTTGGGCCATCCTAGAGGCTTCCAGCTGAGAAAGGCTTTTGGTCTAAGTAAGAAGTAGATTTAGTTTCCAAATACAAAATTACCATGATCAGATATTTTTATCTGGATTGGATCAATATAATTATTTTGTCACATCGAGAGATCTGGATTTGATGTTTGATTTGCCGACAGGGTGGGAATTTGGTAGTGTATGCAACAAGGATTGGTATCTGGACAACTGGAGCTTTCTAAAATGGACAAAGAATCTGCCAAGCCCACTGTACACCCAGGAAACACAGTGAAAATCTCTTTCCCTCTCCATGTTTTGAGATCCCAATCCTCGTCACTCAATCACGGAGTGCTAACTGATCCAACAAAAATACTTCCTCTGAGCTGCAGACCCAGCCAGTTCCAAGGGAGGCTGACAGGAAGAGGGACCACAAACACTTACCATCTGATAGAAAGTCACAACTGCAAGGAGGAATTGCAGGTAATTCTCTACTGGGCATGCTCACTGCCTGTGGACAAGAAGTCAGCTCCAAGTCCTCTTCGCTGTCACTGCAAAGGAAGGGAAGCAAAATTCAGACAAAGCACTTGGATTTGAGTAAACTTAACCTTTGCAAATGGAAAAAACTGTGTTTTAATATTTAATTTGAGTTCGTACAAAAAAGATGTGATAAAGATAACCATGTGAATGAGATTGGTCTAGATTTGAGCGAGGCTGTGTTGGAAACAGCAGGAAGATTATACACTCCATTGTAGGCTAACCTGATGAACCCTCTCCTCAACTTTTCCTCACTCACTGTGTGCACAGGTCAATGGGTGGGGGTAAACCCATTTGCCTCCCACTCACCACTCCTGCTGCTGGTGATCAGGATTCTCCAGGAAATGCCTGACAAGTTTCCCCAAGAATGTGATGTGAACACCCTGAACCAAGAATCATAGAACCCCTAAAGTGCAGAAAGAGGCCATTCCACCCATCGGGTTTGCACCCACCCTCCAAAGAGCACTCCCACCTTCCCCACCCTATCCTATTACAATGTCCAATCCACCTCACCTGCACAGCTCTGGACTGCGGAGGGAAACCGGAGCACGGGGGGAAAATGTGATCCTCAAGCTTGTTGGTCAGGACAGGGAAGGCTGTGTGGCTCTTGCAACTCCTCCACTAAAGTACATTCCACCCCATTTGGAAAAGACTCCCAGAGACTCTTGGGGTAGGGTGACTGAAGCAGTGTTGCAAAGGCACCCAACTCATGTTGATAAGTGGGTTTCCTCCAGGGTTTATCATGAAGCCCATGTCAGACACCTGCCCTGTTTAAGAGAGAGGGCTCATGCAATTTAGAACATCAGCTGAGGAGAGATATAGAATATCCATCAGATGGCACTGTGCCCTCTGACAATCCCTTCAGCAACGCTGTCAGAAAGTTCTTGCTCATGGGAGGAGCACCTCCAGTCAGGGGCAGATCACCACAGTCATTCCAAGAATCCCTTCAAAGCAACATAGAGGAAGGAAGACCAGGCCTTGTGGGTCGTGAAAATGGAACAAGGTTCCAGTGGGAAGTTGCTCCCATTCATTGTTGTCTAATATGTTACTGAACTATGGTCAAGTCACCAAGACTGTGTGGACAATGACAATCCTGCCAGCTCCCCCACGTTTTCTTAGCCCTTTACCAGAGCTGCTACACTGTTCTCTGTCACGTGGCCACACAGCCACTCAGCATACTGGCGCCATTCCCTGCACTGATTTCCACTTCTGAAAGCTGGTGACATGCATGGATCTCAGAGATTCACACAGCACAAAATCATCATTAGAGGGAACATTGTTCCACTGTCATTCAATTTGTTGACAACATGTCCAGTAAAGCTGCCCCACAGTTCGAATCCAAACTCCCGAATGACCAACAGAGTGGAAATGGAAGAGGAAGCAAAGCCTACCTTCCATATCCCATTACCTCGATGTCCTGCCCTATGTCCTGAGAAGATTAGCCTATTCAGTTACATGAAGACCCACAGCACAAACAGACTAAATGCAGGAGGAATGTCCCTGATGACTGGGGAGTTCAGACTAGTGGTCACATTCTAAGGATATGGGGAGACCATTTACGAAGATGGTTGTGATTGTTAGGGGTCAATCAATGAGGTCCTATCTCAAATAGCTCCCTGACTGATCCTCAAGCTTGTGGGCAGGACAGAGAAGACCATTTGCCCTTTATACCTCTTCCATTAAAGTTCACTGGACTCCTCTTGGAAAAAGCTCCTGGACCTCTTAAAGCTGCCACACATGGTTTTTGCTGAGATTGTCAAATGTTTGTACTCTGGCTGGCAGCCCAATTCTGGCAATAATTCTGCAATCTTGTCAAAACAAAATTTGATTTGTCATTTCACTTGGCTTCAGTTGGTTTTTAGCTATTTGAACAGTAGTTTGTGTGTCATATGATATTAGTCTTTGTACTGGACCACTGTTCACGTCTTCACTAGATTTATTACTCCATTTCAAGTATTGCCTTGTTTCGATCTGTGAGAGATTTGCTCAATTTCATTGAGTCCTTTCACAATCTACCTTCGTGCCTCAGTCTTTCCATTTTACTGGGGATAGTGTGGAGATGACGTGTGCTGTTCACTCATGAACTAAGGACTATTATCACTTACGACAATGTTGGCAATGCCACAACAGCTGAAGTGTGCTTTTAAGCATTCAACAATTTGACAGTAATCCTTCAAGTCAACTAGTTCATGTCCCAGTAATCTGAATTGTAGTCTACTGTGACAAGATGATCAGTTCATGTGAATATGAGGAGATCTACTCCCAGCTTTATCCATGATCTGTTTGGGATGTTATGGGTCACCAGTGGCTCTCTAGCACGCTTAGCTCAGTACACATTACAAGCACTGCACTGGCTGATGTACTCTCTAATTTTGTTACTCACATTTGGCCAGTACAGCACATCTCTTGCTTTCCTCAGACCTGATTCAATTCTTTGCTGACTTGAATGGATGCACTTTAGCATTTCTCCTCTCGTAATATCTGCATTGATATTTCTCCAGAGCAGCAGAAATACCAAATAGCACATGCACCCAACTGTACCTCCTGAAGGGTGTCCAGATATAGTTTGATTTGATTTAATTCATTTATTGTCACATTTATTTTGTTACAAAATACAGTGAAAAGTGCTGTCTGGTGTCGTCATTCTCCAATGCCATCTTAAAACACGGAAGAACAAACCAAAACATAGAACATAAAGGCAGAAAAATAAAAAGAAAGGGAAAAAGTATTCCACTTTTCAGTCCTTCTTGTTAAGTGCTCTGTCATGGGCCTGGTGACCAGGCATGAGTTCCCTTCACTGCACTGCTGTCGCTGGAATGAAAAATCACCACTCCTCAGTGCCATCTTGCCTCCACCAACACCACACCACTATGAGGGAGAAAGCTGTTGCTTTCATTTAGCTTTGCTTGCCAGTAATCATCTTTCCCATGTAAGGTGGCAAAGACTTTGCAAATTGCAGCAAAATTTCTCAATGATTGGCATGCAGTAGTGGGATCTCTTCAGGGCCTTATTTCAATCCCTCAAGTTAACGTATACTCTGAGCTTTCCACGTTGGGTCTTCTTTCAGTAGGTGCGCTTTCCCTTGTGGATCCCCTATTCTTCATACACTCCTGTCTCCAACTAGTTCATCAATTAATTGCACAAGTTCACAGGTTTCTGTAAACTGAGCTACCGATGGTATATATTGATCAACGGACTCTTTTTCATTTTGTTCCCCAACACTGAATATGTACTATTCATATGAAGTGGCCACTTGAAGCTCAAAGCATGTCTTCAAAGGTTTTAAAGTTTCATCCATTTTCAAAAATCTGTACCTATGCATAATTCTGCTATTACACATGGAAGAATTTCCTATTTTGACTCAATCTCAGTAATTTCAATAGAAGCCGATAGGGGAAAATTGCAGGCATTTTCCTTAAGCTGTGATCTTTGTTTGTTTCCTTTTTCTGCCCCCAGTAGCAGCTTACATCCCTACAACTGTGTGTTTCTTTTTATTTCCACTTTGGAAATGTCCTACTTCAGAAACCATACAATATAGCAGTGCATTCAACATAAGGAGCTCATTTAAGTGAAATGCAAGATGCCCGCCTACAGGGCACGTGCCTTATGGTAGAGGTCACATAAATATGGCAGATAAGTAGAGAGATTTGTACAATATATTTCAACACAAACAACGCTTACAAGGAATATTCAGAGGTCAAGGCTGAAGATGCAAAGGGCAGGGTTGTTTATGAAAATAATCATAAAAAAAACTGTCAGCAAATTATGAACGCTGAACATGCACAGAATAATGTAAGATAAGAGATGGATATGTGGATCAGATAAAGCCGATTGTGTGATGATAACATTAAATCACTACTATTCTAATTCATCAGCGTGTTGTTGAAAATATCTGAAGAGTTACTAGATCTTGGTATGTGAGAAAGTTGCTGATTAGGAGAGTGAGAGAGAATGAGAATGAGAAAGCGAGTGGAAGTTTGCATGTGTGTGCGGTGTCAAAATGAATTAAAATCAAATGATTCTGAATCAGCGAAAATTTTACAAATAAACAGCAAACTGACAAAATGAGACCAAAAAAAATGTAGTCAAGAACAGCAAAAAGGCATAAATCTGAAAGGAGGGCGTAGATCATCTTTTTAGTGAGGGTTTGGATAAAAGGTTTCTATTTGCTCATGATTTATAAACACCAGATTCCTGATGACTCTGTGGGAATTTGGATGCTTTGAAACATTACTCTTTAGTTCCCTTTTGATACAGTTCTTTAATTCAGTCAAAATACTGTTTAAAAAGCAGACACACTTGAGAGATTAAGTCTTCAGTCAAAATAAAAACATGTATTGTGAAGATCATTCATTTGTCTCTATGACTACATACAGAATGCAATGCGAGTGGCTCATTTGTTTGTATGACGGATTTCCCTTTAGAAACAGGCTAAGAACTATTCAAATCCTTAATGGAATCTGAGCTGCTGTAAACACAGAAGGTTTGGCAGTACATGAAGAAAATTGTTCAAAGGTGGCAGTGGAGACTGAGTGAAGTGGGACTGGATGTTTCAGTCCTTGAATATGGCAAATGAGGCAATTTGCTGCAATGAGGAAGGAGGGCAGTTCTGGCCTTCACAAAAGGAATAGTCCAAGAGAGGGAACCAGGCACAGCAAGGTTCAGGAGCTGAAGCTTGGAGGCAATACTTAGGAGTACAGATTGATGGTTAATGAGTGTTAAGTTTTCCTTCACCACCCCCCCCAAACTGGGGTAGAAGTTTATATTAGTATCTCCCTGTATCAATTTAATTAGTAACTTTATAACATAACTAATTAAATGCCATAGCTATAGCTAATTGTTGAGTGACTTCAAAACCTAATTAATCAATCAAGAAGCAAAATAAAGATAGCAGGCTAGGTTATCGTTATAGAATATGGGAACTGTGCTGTGCTTCAGTACATATAGTGTAACAAACTGATTAAATGCATTTGACAAACTGCTACACATTATCACAGGAGATGATACACATTAGCATGCGGTACAATGGTTGGAACAGCGTAGATCAGCATATAATGTGTACGAAGAGCTCTCCTGAACTCCTCGAATAAAGAGCACTTTGTTTAGATTACTAACTATTGGCACAAAATGCAAACCACAGAAAATCACATTGTGCACCACTGCCAACATGTTGTATTTTTGGCTCTTCTACAAACATACAGAATACCATGACAGAGATCACAAAGAGGATCATTGTTAGACAAAAGGGGACGCCATAAATCCTGGATAGCACTGGCAAGCAGCTGGAAGAAGTGGCAGCAACACAAGACATGATCCAAGAATCAGTACCCCAAAAGAATGAGTAATTGAAAGCGGGGGCGGGGGCGGGTGGGGAAAGGTGAGGGACATTGGAATTGTAGTTGACAGGAAAGACAGTGTTCTGGTGGAATCCAGCTAGAAAAGACAAGTGGAACTGGGGCTGCAAGACCACAGAGCTAGTGTCCGCATTTTTCCCACTGAAAAGAGCTTGATGATGGAGACTCTTCATATAGATGCTGAAAGCCAATACTCAAGTCACAGAGTGAGAGGCATAACAGAGGTCTAGAGTCATACATCATGAAAACAGACCCTTCGGTCCAACCAGTCCATGCTGATCATAATCTCAAACTGTAGTCCCACCTGCCTTCACTTGGCTCATATCCCTCCAAGCATTTCTTATTCACGTACTCATCTAAATGTCTTTTAAATATTGTAACTGCACCTTCATCCACCACTTCCTCTGGAAGTTCATTCCACACATGAACCAATGTGTAAAAACAAAAAATTGCCCCTCATGTCTTTTTTTAAACCTCTCACCTTAAAAATATGACCCTAGTCTTAATCTCTCAATCTAGGGAAAAGATAACTGTCATTCAACTGATTTATACTTAGCTATCATTTTATAAAAGGTCACCTCTCAACCTCCCTCGCTCCAGTGGAAAAAAAGTCCCAACCTAGTTGACCTAACCATAACCATCCTCTTGTTTTCCGATCAAGAAAATATCCCTCAAAGGGAAAGTTTTGGGAAAAGAGAACATCTGGGAAGCCAGAAACATCAGTGCCACGGCAATAAATTGTTTCAGCGGTCACTGTCGCTGTGCTTCTGAGATTTTGCAATTGTGGAGACAGGCAGGCAGGCTTAAAGATAAAAGATAGCGGTTGTCAATGATCATTCTTTTCCTTCTTGGGAAATGGTACAGGAAATCTAAGTGAAGTATAACTCATTTATTCACTTGTTCATTAAACTCTATTTTTCTGAATCACTGCTGAAATCCTGCAGTGAATCACAAGTGAAATCCTGTACAGAGATAAAAGGTACTGCAGATGCTGGAGAATCCAAGATAACAAGCGTGGGGCTGGATGAACACAGCAGGTCAAGCAGCATCATAGGAGCAGGAAAACTTGACGTTTCGGGCCTAGACCTTTCATCAGAAAATGATTTTCTGATGAAGGGT
>JAHRHZ010000153.1:892474-912747 GCA_024137785.1 Ginglymostoma cirratum | reverse complement strand
CAAGTTTTCCTGCTCCTATGATGCTGCTTGACCTGCTGTGTTCATCCAGCCCCACGCCTGGTTATCCCTGAAATCCTGTACAGGCTGATTGCAGTAAACAATAAAGAGTTACAAAAGGCATTATTATTAATGATAATATTAATTGGTACATACCCAAAAATGCTCAGGCATTAGAGGGGGAAGAGAATGTGAAAACCTAACAGTGGGGTTATGCCGAAATTTAGAAAGTATGTAGGATTAAAGAAAAAAAAATAAGATGACCCATACTACAACCTTCTGGGTTCAACACCAACTCAAAACATTTTCTCTTTGAACACAGAGGATCATGGTTTTGTTAAATAATATTTAATAGGAGTTTACTAGAATCCTGTAAAACCATAACGATGCCGACCACCAACATATTTTAAATAGTGGAAAATCAATAAAGGCTCATTCTTTGTGACTGTGCACCCTTGCAGGTGAGTATAACCCACTGATGCCCCTCTATTAGTACAAGATACAAGCCCTCTGGCCTCACCATACCGGCATCACCATCTCCTCTTGCAGGAGGCCTTCATTACTCTCATCAGTCAAGTGTCTTTGCGTGACTCTGCTGGTCAGTGTTAGACTTCAATGTAGTTATGTTGTAAAGCCAATAGAATTGTTTCCTGCTGCTCGCAATATCATACTGTCTAGCTCCTTTAATAATAAAATTCTTGAACCTCCAGATACATGTAGTTCTTGCAAGAACAACGAGAATCCAATTGCTGTTTCCCTCAGATCAATTACATTGGGAATGGTTTCTAAAGCTCAGACTGCTGCTCTGTGAAACTATTAGAAGTTGAACAATATACCAGCAACAAAACGGGTTCCCGGTCACATTCAGCAGGAATGCAAAACAGGTGACAGTGTGTCAGCAACCTCGACAACAGAGTACAAACCTCTAAATCTGTCACCTATTTAATTTTACTGACCAAAATGAAATATGTCTGTAATAAATAATAGCAATCAATAATCACATCTCAAGTTAGCGCTTTCATGTGAAATATTTCCATAGCACCCTCCTGCACATCCCGATATTGAAGCAGAAAAATGACCCTTACCCGGGATCCATGCAGTCCTGAATGTCAGCCACCCAGGAGTGTTTCTGTAAGGAGTCAATTGTTTCCAGGATGTACTCCGCACCATTCTCCACCTGTCCCAGAACAAATCACAAGAGTCTTTCCAATGGGATAGGATTTCACACCAAAACAAAATCACATGCATATTCTCAGCCTTAGGTACTGTTTCTGAGGACGAGTCACTCTGTGGTTCTGCAACACTCTATTCGGTGGTAATTAGTGAGCAGAATGCTCCTGCCCTTACTTAAAACAGGGTAATGGTCATGCAACACGACTGTATGACCCTGCATGATATACCAGCTCCCATACCGTGGGTCAAAGCACATTGTCTTGACTAGATTTTGGAGTTCCATAGTCCCCATCTGGAAATTCATTTTTAAGCCTCAATTCTAATGAGTGTGTTTTTTGAAAAACAGGATTGCAATAGAGACAATAACTACAGGCGTAAAAACAATTCTGTGGGACTGTGGGGATATACACCTAAATATAATCACACAAACTTCTAACAGACTGTACAGTGATGTCTTGTGACTCCAAAGGTAACAAGGAGCTGATGACCGCCTGCTCAGCAGCAAGCTACCTACCTACAAAAGCAAAGCTTGCATTTTTCCTTTTAAGGAATAAACAAGGACAGCATGTAAAAATGCCAGTTTCCACCTGTTGGAGTGGAAAAGTGGGACTGAAAGCACTGATGTGCTCAGAGATAAAAGGTACTGCAGATGCTGGAGAATCCGAGATAACAAGCATGGGGCTGGATGAACACAGCAGGTCAAGCAGCATCATAGGAGCAGGAAAACTTGACGTTTCGGGCCTAAACCCTTCATCAGAAATGGGGGAGGGGAAGAGGGTTCTGAAATAAATAGGGAGAGAGGGGGAGGCGGATAGAGGATGGATAGAGGAGAGGATAGGTGGAGAGGAGGCAGACAAGTCGAAGAGGCGGGGATGGAGCCAGTAAAGGTGAGTGTAGGTAGGGGGGTAGGGAGGAGATAGGTCAGTCCAGGGAGGACGGACAGGTCAAGGGGGCGGGATGATGTTAGTAGATAGGAGATGGGGGTGTGGCTTGAGGTGAGAGGAAAAACAGGTTAGGGAGGTGGAGATGAGCTGGGCTGGTTTTGGGATGCGGTTGGGGGAGGGGAGATTTTGAAGCTTGTGAAGTCCTGCCTGGTTTTATCATTAATGTGCTGTGAAGTTCAAAGTTGAAGAACTATTCCCCCCAAGTCCTCCTGCATTGCAGGTAATAACATCCTCTTCCTCAAAATGCTGCAGACCAGTTAATAAGAATTAGCATAAAGGAATTTTCATCAGCCTACAAAACCACAAATCTTGAAAACCCATTTCTTCTCTGGCAATAGATATGAGAAGTAATTTAGATTAATCTATAAATGTACCATGAGAGCTACATTCGCCCACCAGTATCAACACTACTAGGACAACCCAATAACCTGTCTCCAAAAACAAAGCTGTCTCATTTGTTCTTCACGAACAATCGAGAGGCTGATCGATAGAACCTTCCTTTCCCACTTTTTGGACTCACCTCATTTCTAATTTATGTTTTTGGTTGTTGCACTACTAATTATTCTTAAGTTTACACAGTAATAAGATTCACTTCTTGTTAAAGCCTGGTCAGATTTGCTCCTTTGAAAACAGATGTTTGAGTCTAGGAGAAAAGTATCCTCAAGAAAGTGATAACATAGTGTGGAGCTGGAGAAACACAGCAAGCCAGGCAGCATCAGAGGAGCAGCAAAGCTGACGTTTCGGATCAGGACTCTTCTTCAGACCCGAAATGTCAATTGCCCTGCTCCTCTGATGCTGCCTGGCTTGCTTTGTTCCTCCAGCTCCACACCGTTATCTTCGAATCCAGCATCTGCAGTTCGTGTTATCTCCTCAAGAAAGTGACTTTTTTTGAAATCAATCTGCTGTAACCAACCAAAGGAGTAGGGTAAATAAGGTAGGGGCCAGTTCATCCCTCCTCACCTGGGAGCTTAACAGTGTGGGACATCCTGTGTGGAACACCAATAAATCAGGGAGCTGGTTATAACATTAGAGCCACTGTAAAATAGTATCTGAAGGTAAAACTGCCTGTTCCCAAGTCTGAAAAACCAAGCGTTAATGAGAAATGACCAAAAATATTAAAATTCTATGGACTTTCTTTACACTAACAATGATGACATATCATCACCAGCTATCTACGTTCTTAATGTGAATAGTGCAAGAAGAACTATTCAAAATAAAATGGTCACTGAGGACATCCAAGACGCAGAAATGGCTCTCATGGTACATTTATAGATTAATCTAAATTAATTTTCATATCTCTTGCCAGAGAAGAAATTACCAAAGCAACAATTTTTAATGCAAGATTATGTAAATTTCACAAAAATCAATCATCGAACATCCCTACATTCACACATGCAGCTGCAAATAGTCCTCAAGTCATAAATGAGATGGGGTGGTGATTGGTGACTGTAGTGATTGTAATGAGGTCAGTCAGCTGGACCTCAGGATCAGTTTTCCTAACTGGACCAGTTTAACCACCCTAATCAGGGACCCCTGGCTGACAGATAAAAAAGGACAAGTGTCAGAGATACTGACACTCAGAGACGACTCTGAATGAGGCAGTACCAAGGTCAGGGACTAGTCATGTATATATACAATATGTCTTGGTGACAGAATACCAGCCTCTGCGGAGTTATTTCAGTGTTCAGTACTGTTTCTAAGGACAAGTCACTCTGTGGTTCTGCAACACTCTATTCTATAGTAATTAGTCTGCAAAATGCTCCTGCCCTTATCTAAAGCAGGGTAATGGTCATGCAACACAACTATATGACCACGATCCTGAAGAAATTCACTCACAACAGATATCCTTGAGTTGGGATAAGCAGTTCTTACATCATACCTTTGTTTGGGAAGCTTGACTCGTTCGATCCTGCTATTGAAGTCTGGGCCCAGTATGTAGAAAGATTGGGTTAACTTTTCCAGGCAAACAACATTGTGGCAAATCAAAAATGACCAATTCTCTTGATAGCCTATGGGTTTGCAGCTTTTTCTGTCTTTAGGACCCTACCTTTCCTGAAATACCAGGCACTTAAAAAAAAGTTTCAAGATCTGACGGACATAGTTAAGGAATATTACAACATAAGCCTCCTCTAATTCTGAGACACTACCACTTTTACTCGGCAATTCAAGGACTGGGGAAATCTGTATCAGGATTTTTGACTAGTTTAAGTCAATTGGCAAAAGCCTTTGGTTTAACCCTAAATGAGACCATTTGGTGTGTGGGATTAATGATGCAATTTTGCAAAAGCACCTACTAGCTGAAGCCCAAATGGACGTCAGACAGGCACTACGACTGGCTTTATCATTGGAAAATGCAGCAAGTAGAGCAGGAGTTGCAGGGTATTTCAATGGAAGCAGATACCTCGCCACTCTGACTGAGCTTGGGGAACATCACTTGAGCGCAGACAATTGTAACAGCCTCACTCAGGACATATCATTATCAGAAGGTCTCTAGGTTGGGCCACAGCAAATTCCCAAAACAGAGCTGATCCACGACCGAATATGTAAAATTCCCTTCAGGACCCTGGCTGGAAAACCCCAAGGTAGTTGCTGCCAGGATGTGGACTCAAAAAGCAAAAAAGTCCTACTAGACCTAAACACAGTAAGATACCTCACAGGCTGGTATCCAGGAGAGTACATACCCTGGAAAGTCCACCAACATCTGCTAAACAATTTAACCGATTGGTTCTGATGTCTTATGAGAAGCAGCTGGTTCAGTTAGCAGTGACTGTAGTAAAAAGTTCGGGCCCAAGCTCGATAGGGTGGAATTGGTTATGAGAGAACCACCTAGATTGGCTCAACGTTTTTCAATTAGAGAATGGTTGCCTGAATAAAGTCTTCCAGGAAGATCTAGGGGCTATCAGAGGAGCCAAGGCCACCTTGCATGTTGACCAGGAAGCAACTCCACGATTCTGCAAGGCCCACCCAGTGCCATTTGCCTTACAGACAAAAATAAGAAAAAAAAAAAAATCATCAAACCAGTCTAATTTGTGGACTGGGCAACACCACTCATACCGATTATGAAGCCCAACATGTCGGTTTGTCTTTCTGGAGATTCTAAAAGCGGCAAATCACTTTTTGCAGCTGGATAAATACCCAATTCCTCGCATAGAGGATTTATACGCAAAGTTGGTGGGAGGCCTGTCCGTCACAGAGCTCGACATGAACCAAGCGTAATTTGCAATTGCATTTAGACCAGGATTCCCTGAAGTGTCCCACAAATCAATACCCATAAAGGGCTTGTACCAATATACAAGACTGCCATTTGGCTGACAATAGTCAGCCATTTTCAGTGGACGATGGACAGCATTTTGCAAGATCTACCACAGATTACCATTTACCTAGATGACATTCTAATAACAGGGAAAACTAATAAGGAGCACTTAGAGAACTTGGATATAGTCCTAAGGTGTTTTTCTAAGGTGGGTGCACACCTAAGGGAAAAATACATGTTCCAGGCCCTGCAAGTAATCTACTTGGACAACAGGGTTAACAAGACCGGGTTAAATCCATTAGAAGATAAAGTGAGGGTGATCAAACGTGCTCCAGCTCCCAAGTCCAGGAATTTAGTTCATTTCTTGGACTGGTGAATTATTACAGGAAGTTTATACATAACCTGGCCTCTATCCTGGTACCTTTGCATCATCTCCCAGAAAAAAGGGTCAGCTTTGGAAATGGTCATGTAGCCAAGCCGTAGCTTGCAGGGAAGTGAAGAAACAGCTATCATCCTCTAAAGTGCTAACACACTGTGATCCCAAGGAAGGTCTGGTATTGACATGCGAGGTCTCCCCGAGCAGCATCAACATACAAGACAGTTCTGTACCACCCATCATCCAATAGCCTGGCAGAAAGTGCAGTCTAAACTTTGAAGGCAGGCTTAAAGAAACAGCCTACAACTGTCCCGGTTCCTGTTTGAATACAAGACTACTCCTCAAGCAACTACAGGGATAGCTCCAGCAGAGTTGCTGATGGGAAGAAGACTCTGCACCAGACTCTGTTCTTTGCAGATAGAAAGAAAACATCAACCCACTGGGCCTGCTTCAACTCAATAAAATAGTTGACAGCTACTGACTGGTTCATCTCACAGGACAATTCCCTGACCAATCAAAGCCAACCTGTCCAGTTTTAAATCTAAGTAAAGCGGGTGGTTAATTGTCAACACCTCTACCAAACAGCACTCTCCTCTCATGTGGTATGAATGCTAGTTTTCCCCTTGAATTGGTATTCCTGCAAGTTGTCCTGATAACGTAGGGCAAAACCTTCAATAAATATGTCTTTTGTCAGCATTACTCACAATGTTATTGGTCTTGTATCTGTTCTAAAGTGCTATTAAGTTATCCAAACGTGTTTGCCTCACAAGAACTGTCAGTACTTGATTGGTAAACTATCCAAATGGTGAATCCGACTCCATGACCTGAATCAACGTAGAGCATCCCATACTCACATCGTACCACTGGAGATCACATCAATGGACAGAGTGGATTGACTGATCACTCAAAGACTGTAAGAGCTTTACTTTATTGTATTGATTAGGAACATATCATGATTAGAGGAAAAAGAGTACTGTTCCCAATCTATGGACCATCATCTTATTGATGTTCACTCTTCTGACTTGAGATTTCACAGTGGGGAGGAAATGGGGAGTGAGTGGCAAATTTATAATTATCGAGGAAATAGACCAGGTTTTAAATCCGCTCCTTTGCCAGTTAAAGTGATCAAGTCTAACTCAGAACTTTTTTTGGAGGGTTCCAGATGTTTGGCAATTGCTCGGCTGAAGTTCCAACTTCCTGAGCAGTGCCCACGGAGTCAGCTACACCAGGACTTCCACACGGTCCCAACGCACAATTACACTGACATTTCAGCATGACTATCTTCCTCTTGGACCAGGGCCCTGTGATATACAGCCTCAATTTGTAACAGTTCCAAGGACAGCAAATGCAAGTGCATTTTTTGAGACACTGCCCCGGTTTATATTTAGGCACTGGGACAAACCAAAAGTCAAAGCTGCAGCTGGAAGCGGTCAGTCTTGCGTCACAGTGAAAAAAGATTCATGTTTGAATGGCTTAATGCAAATGAATTGCAGCAAAGGAACTGTACAATTCAACAACAGGTTAGCTTTTGGACTGTAGGAACAACCAGAAGAACAGCAAGGACTTTATCCGTCTTGGACATGCTATTGTTACTGTAAAGCTCAAAATGAGATTTTGAACCAGTCATCTATTGTCTAGGCTTTGACCTACAGCCTATCATAGAACACAGAACATAGAACATAGAACAATACAGCGCAGAACAGGCCCTTCGGCCCTCGATGTTGCGCCGCCCTGTGAACTAATCTAAGCCCATCCCCCTACACTATCCCATCATCATCCATATGCTTATCTAAGGACTGTTTAAATGCCCCTAATGTGGCCGAGTTAACTACATTGGCAGGCAGGGCATTCCACGCCCTTGCCACTCTGAGTGAAGAACCTGCCTCTGACATCTGTCTTAAATCTATCACCTCTCAATTTGCAGCTATGCCCCCTCGTACTAGCCGACGTCATCATCCTAGGAAAAAGACTCTCACTGTCCACCCTATCTAATCCTCTGACCATTTTGTAGGTCTCTATTAAATCCCCTCTTAGCCTTCTTCTCTCCAACGAGAACAGACCCAAGTCCCTCAGCCTTTCCTCATAAGGCCTTCGCTCCAGACCAGGCAACATCCTGGTAAATCTCCTCTGCACCTTTTCCAACGCTTCCACATCCTTCCTGTAATGGGGCGACCAGAACATCATTTAGATGTTGCAATGGCTTTTCTGTCTAGGCTTTAAATTGGCATACCTTGCTGTTGTCTACTATGTGGAAATTGACTTCACTCAGCTCTAATGGGATTAAATCAGAATAGTGACAACAGTATTGTAGGCAATTAGTATATAGTGGTTTAGTCACTGGACTAGTATTCCAGAGACCCAGGTCAAGTTCTTGAGACCTGGGTTTAAATTTCACGGATTATGGTATTTCAATTTTATAACATTGTGGAATTGAAACATCTAATATTGATTGTCATAATGAGGAAATCTGACATATCTGCAATAAATGCAGATGACCCTTAACTGCCCTCTGAAATGGCCTTCAGAACCACTTCAAAGAGGTAGTAGCAAATCACAAAATGTCTCAAAGGAATGAAACCAGACAGACCACCTGGTATCAGAGATAAAAGGTACTGCAGATGCTGGAGAATCCAAGATAACAAGGTGTGGGGTATCACCTTGGCAGTGGAGATGACAACAATAAACTCGGTCCTGTCAATGCTGAGCCGTCTCGTGGACCGGTCAAGCAACAACTTGACAATCATACTCACAGAATCATACCTTACAGAAAATGTCCTGCCAGCAGGACAGAAGCAATACAGGTGGCAGCACAGCAGTACACAGTTAGGAGTTAGTTGCCTTGGGAGTCCTCAATATTGCCTCTGCACTCCATGAAGTCATTAAGTCAAACATAGACATGGGCATCTCCTGCTGCTTCCCAGCTCCTGCCTTCCCTCAGTTGATGGATCAGTACTCCTCCTTATTGAAAACCAGAGGGTGACAAGGACACAGAATGGGCGACTTTAATGTCAATCACCAAGAGTGGTTTGGCAGCAGCACAACTGATTGAACTAGTCAGGTCCTAAAAGACACAAACTAGGTTTGCAGCTAGTGGCGAGGGAACAGGGAACAAGAGGGGAAAAAAAAAACACATACCTGACCTCTTCCTTACCAATCTGCTGGCTGCGTGTGCATCAGTAAGAGTGACCACCACAATCCTGGTGCAGACACAGTCTTGCCTTCATATTTCCAGCAAGATGGCGGCAGGGTAAGTCAATCCACTCTGCTCACCAGTTCCCTTTCCTTTCTTTTTCTCCTCTTCTTCGCCTCTCTCCAGTAATTCTATTACCGTCCCCCACCCCACCACCCACCGCCTTTTTAACTACCTACTTAAGGAGGCAGGTCACAACTGGGAACCGTGTGGCGGGAGCTGAAAGCACGGGCTGTGTCCTGCAGTGACAGTGGATCAAGCACAGGCTGGAGCAATGGTGGCAGATCAAGAGCGGGCCGGTTTGGCAGTAACAGCGGGCCCGGTGAGCGGGCGACAGCAGGCAGGTGAGGGGGCGACAGTGGTAGCCTCCTGGTTGCCCTAGCAATTGGAGCAGGGACTGCACCATTGTGGAGGTGGGACTTGGGACACTGAGATCTGGACCTTTCTTTTTCTCTTGCTTACCTGTTAAATCTTTTAATTCTGTTTTTTGTAACCAAGTGGGTGCCAGTGAATGGCGGCTTTGTGCATTTTTCACTGTACTTATGTATTCCTATACTTAGTATATGTGACATGTAAATCAATCTAAATCTATCGAGAATAACTTTCAACGTGTTGTGTGGCACTATCGCTGTGCTAAATGGGACAGACTCCAAAACAGATCCAGCAACTCAAGATTGGATCACCATGGAGGTGCTGTGGGCCATCAACAGCAATAGATTTACAATCAAACACTATCTGTAACCTCAGGGCGCAGCATATCCCCCACAAGACCATTACCAGAGCGTCTGGTGAATGGTCCATTTCAGCCTGGCATGAAGGTTTCTCCATCACACTTGGCAGTCTTTAGCTGATTCAACTCACTCCTTGTTGTATTAAGAAATGGTTGGAGTCACTACATACTGCAAAAGGTTATGGGCCCTGACAATATTCTGGCAATAGTACTGAAGGCTTGTGCTACAGAAATTTCCACACCCCCAGCCAAGCTGTTTCAGTACAGATGCCCCAATAGAAAGGCAGTGGCATAGTGGTAAGGGCACTGGACAGGCAAATGTTCTGGAGACCCGAGTTCAAATCCCACAACAGATGGTGAAATTTGAATTCAGTAAAGAAATGGAAATAAAAGGCTATCCTAATGGTGACCATATAACTATTGTTGATTGTCATAATGAACCAGAATTTATTACTAATGCCCTTTAGGGAAGGAAATCTACCATCCTATACATAACTCCATACCCACAGCAATATGGTTAACTCTCAACTACTCTCATTTCCTTTCTGAAATGGTCTAACAAGGGCAATTAAGAACAGACTGCAAATGCTGGCTTTTTCAGTGATTCCCACATCCTAAAGAAACGTACAGCTTCAATACTAAAATTGCTTAGGTATGTACACAAAAAGCAGGACAAATCCAATCTGACCAATGACGACCTCATCAGTCTACTTTCGATCATCAGTAAAGTGATAGAAGGTGTCATCAACAGCGCTATCAAGCAGCACGTGCTCAGTAACAACCTACTTACTATGACTTTGTTAAGCTTTTGCTACGATCACTCATGACATCCTTGGTTCAAACATGGATAAAAGAGCGGAATTCCAGAGGTGACGACTCCCAACCTCAGTGTGGTGTGGTGACATCCCGATCTGCTGTAGTGGTCTCCCAGTGTGGTGTGGCGTGGCAACATCCCAGTCCATTGTAGTGGCCTCCCGACATGGTATCCTCTCAGCCTAGCATGGCACCCTTGGCCAAGCGTGGTGGTCTGAAGTGATCTCGCAGTTTCATGATCCTCAAGGTGAAGTCTGGTGCGGTCTGAAGCCAAGGCCCAATGCAGATTGGAGGCTGGGTGCTAGCGAGGTCGGAGTTGGAAAACTGTTGTTCTGAACTTTTATTTCTACAATGCTGGACATTTTATTTCTCTATCATCTAAGATCTTGTAACTAAAGAAGCTGTACCTAGTACCTTTCTATCTAAGATGGTGCTGTAAGTGGTGATGTATAAACTTTTCACTATACTCTGAGCTCATGTGACAATAAAGCTAATTCGATTTCTATAGGTGAGATGAGAGTGACAGCCCCTGACATCAAGGCTGTATTTGACCAAGTGTGTCCTAGTGAAATTGGAATCAGTGGAAATTAGGAGGAAAATTCTACACCAGTTGAAGTCATACTTCACCCTTTGCCTCCATCTAGGGTCAGAAATGGAGATGTTGCTGATTAATGGTGACAAAAATCGAGGTTTCAGTGATGGGATTTTCAAGGCAGATGATGAGATTCTCTCGACTTTCAGGCAGTCATTGCCTGGCACTTGTGCAATACAAATGCTTCTTGCCACTTACCAGCCAAAGCCTGAATGTTGCCCCAGTTTTGCTGCATGCGAGGACAAATTGATTCAGTATCTGAGGAGTCACAAAAGGTGCTGGACATTGTCGTCTCATGACTGCACACCATTATTTCTGAACCTATGATGGAGGGAAGGTGAAACAACTGAAGTTGGCTGAGCCTAAGACACTGCCCTGAAGAACTCCCACTGTCCTGGAAGTGAGCTGATTGACCTCCAACAACTACAACCTTCTTCCTTCGTAGGCAGGATGTATCACCCCAGCTTTCCGCACCTGCCCGACTCCCAATTACTCCAGTTTTGCCAGGGCTCCTTGATGCTACACTCAAACAAATGCAGCTTCTAAGAAGGGCTATTCACACCTCCCCTCAGGATTTCGGCTCTTTTGTCCACATTTGGATCAAGGCTTATGGGGTTGAGGATAGAGTACCCTAGAACAACACAACATTACTAATTCTAGACAATCTTCATTGTTTTACTGACTTGTAAATATTTCTTGTAAATATTGTGTGCTGAATCTGTGACAAAAGGAAGAAAGAAATACATTTTTAAAAACGTGACTAGCCTCAAAGTCAAAGGAGTTGGAACAGTAAAGAACAGCTGGAAGCACCTTATCAAAATGGTCACTTGGTTTAAGGACTGTTGGGCTTTTTTCAGCATTTCAATGGTTTCTTTGCACTGATTGCGGGTAAAGATTTGAGATTGCCAAAAAAAATCTCCCCACCAGGGACCATTAAATGCAACATTAATTGATGCTTGCCAGGAAACCGTGTAGACACTTAATTATAACAGCCAAAGTCAGGAAATCCTTGCCTGAAGCCAATTACACTGCTCCTGGTGGGATAATGTCTGAATGTACACATACATGCACTCACGCACACAAATTCTTATTTAACAATTTAAAATTGCCTCCACTGACAAACCCAATAGTTCAGACAGTAAGTAACTCAATCATATGGTTCAAAAACTCAGGTTTAATCCCTGATGTTACTGAATTACATGATCTGAGAGGGAGGGGGAGGGGTGTGTGTTGTTTAACAATTGACCCTATGTATCCCCATATGTTAAGAACAGCCAAGGATGTGTGGAATGAATTGAAACACTGACTGCACTGCAAAGAGAATACTGACAAATTGTTCATTTACTGTAAAAGGCTATCAAAGTATTGACAGCATCTATTCTGGGAGTGTGGAACCACCCTGTTGCATGGGATGAGCTCACGAGAACTCCCTCTCAACTTTTAGTCATGTGTGTGCACGCAAGACTACGCAATAGCCTCTGGGATGATGCCAGATTTACTTGTAATGCTTACAGGACAGGAAGTGAGAGATTCTAAATAGTTACTTTTAAATAATATTATCTTGTTTAAGTTCCTTTTTCTTTTAAAACAAACGGACTTTTGCTAGGTTCAAAATTGTCTGCTGTGGAACACAGGGTGGGCAAGTTGACTGCTTATGTAAATGTCCAGCAATTACCAGGACAAAAGAGGAATCAACAGCTCCTTAGACTGTCACACTTCCCATTTGTGTGAACATTCCTGTCAAGCCAACAAAAGAATCTCAGACGACGTGACTCTTAAACTGGTTTTGTTTTTAAAAGAAAATCACTGACACTCATAACAAGGTGTGGAGCTGGATGAACACAGCAGGCCAAGCAGCATCATAGGAGCAGGAAAGCTGACATTTTGGGCCTAAGGGTCTAGGCCTGAAACGTCAAGCTTTCCTGCTCGGCCTGCTGTGTTCATCCAGCTCTACACCTTGTTATCTCAGATTCTCCAGCATCTGCAGTTCCTACTATCACTGACACTCGTCCTGACTTGATGATGGTCCCTCGGTTATCTGATTCACTGATGCGAATCAATATAAAATCTCAGTCATGTGGCTAAAATTGCTGGGAAATACTAAGAGCTGCTAATGCTGGAGTCTTTGATAACACAGTGTGGAGCTGGAGGAGCACAGCAGGCCAGGCAGCATCAGAGGAGTAGGAAAGTTGACGTTTTGGGTTGAGACCCTTCTTAAGTTTCTTCAGTTATCACTAAAATTGCTGAGTTTTGATCAGCTGACATCTTACATTGGCCTGTTTGTAACACCAGAACAGAACTCATAAGCAGCTCTAGGCTTAGCTAACCCTTGCCTGTGATCTCAATCTCAAATGGAATACAATGCGAGATAGTGTGAGGTTATGCACTTTGGTAGGAAGAATAAAGGCATGGGCTGTTTTCTAAATGGGGAAAGGTGTCAGAAATCTGAACCATAAAGGGACTTGGGACTCTTAAGGTTAATGTGCAGGTTCATTTGGCAGTTAGGAAGGCAAATACAATGTTAGTATTCATTTCGAGACATTTAGAATACGATGCTAAGGCTGTATAAGGCTCTGGTCAGACCACATTTGGAATGTTGAGAGCAGTTTTGGGCCCAATATCTAAGGAAGGATGTGTTGCCCTTGGAGGGGAGCCAAAGGAAGTTTATGAGAATGATCCCAGGAATGAAGGGCTTAGAATCACAGAATCTCTCCAGTGTGGGAACAGGCCATTTGGCCCAACAACTCCACACCGGTCTTCTGAAGAGCATCCCACCCAGATCCACCATTGCGCACCCCCCACCCACCCCACTCCCGCACCACCTATCCATGTTAGTCTGCATTCCCCCAGGCTAACCCACCTAGCCTACACATCCCTGGACACTATGGGCAACTTAACATGGCCAATCCACCTAACCTGCACATCTTTGAACTGTGGGAAGAAACCGGAGCACCCGGCAGAAACCCACGCAGACAGTCGCCTGAAGATGGAATTGAACTCAGGTCCCTGGCGCTGTGGGGCAGTAGTGCTAACCACTGAGCCACTGCGCCACAATAGTTGAGGACTCTGGATCTGCACTCGATGGAATTCCAAAGGATGAGGGGGGATCTCATTGAAACCTACAGAAAACTGAGAGGCCTGAATAGAATGGACGTGTAGATGACGTTTCCACTAGTAGGAGAGACTAGGACAAGAGGACACAGCTTCAGAGTAAAAGGAAAACCCAACAGAATTGAGTTGAGGAGGAATTTCTTCAGTCAGATAGTGGTGAATCTGTGAAACTTATTGCTGCAGAAGGCTGTGAATGCCAAGTCATTGCATGTATTTAAGACAGAGATAGATAGGTTCTTGATTAGTAAGGGGATCAAAGGTTACAGGGAGAAAGCAGGAGAATGGGTTGAGTAACATATCAGCCATGATCGAATTGTCGAGCTGACCCGATGGGCCAAATGGCCTAATTCTGGCTCTATATTTCATTATGGTCTCTCTCAACGGCCTGATTTCTGGAAAGAATTCCATTCCAAACAGCTACAACGCTGGCATCAACATGGAAAAATTGCCCATGTATGTATAAAAAGCAGGACAAATCCAACTCAGCCACTCATCACCCCATAAATCTACTCTCAATCATCAGTAAAGTGATGTAAGGTGCCGTCAGTGCTAACAAGCAGCATGTAATCAGCAATAACTCGCTCAGTGACGCCCAGTTTGGATTTCACCAGGGCCGCTCAGCTCCAAACCTCATTACAGCCTTGGGTCAAACATGGACAGAAGAGCTGAATTCCAGAGGTGAGGTAAAAGTGATTGCCCTTGACATCAAGGCCACATTTGATCAAGCTTGGCATCAAGCAGCTCTAGCTTAAGTGGTATCAGGGGAAAGCTTACCAATGGTTGGAAGTCATACCTCACAGATGATTATGAACATGGAGGTCAGTCATCTCAGCTCCAAGACACTTCTGCAGACGTTCCTCAAGGTAGTGTCTAGCCTATGTGTGCAGGGTGCACAGTAACATGGTTGAAATGGCCTACTAACCATGCAATTCAAGGGTAATTAAGGATGGGCAACAAATGCTGTCCTTGCCGATGATGCCCACGTCCCATGAGTGAATAGAGAGCCCTAAATGAAATGGACAGGTTGAGAACTAATCCCTTCACTAGGGTAAGTCAGTAACCCCAAAGTTCCATCACATATTGTGAACTGCCACATAGGGAGTCCAAGTGATGTTAAAACCAGATTTCTAACCCTATTTTTTCTCTCTTCTCTTTGAACTTGCTTAAAACAAAACAAAATTGCATTGTTCAAGTTCCTTCTTTCTGTATATAATAAAAAAAGCCACTTGCTGGATTTAAAATGGCCACTTCAAAAACAGAATGGGCATTTTGGCTGTTTCGAGGAATTCTCAGCTATTATCAGGATAAAATCAAATTCACCATTCCTCCGAAATGTCATACCTTCCATTTGAATGAACAGTTTAGTTAAGCCAACTCCAAGGAACCAGACAATGTGTCTCCATATTCTGAGAAAGGGTCACTTGACCTGAATTGTTAACTCTGATTTCTCTCCACAGATGCTGCCAGACATGATCTTTTCTAGTAATTTCTATTTTTGTTTCTGATTTACAGCACCTGCAGTTCTTTTGGTTTTCATTTAAAATGCCTCCACACACAGATTCATAGAATCACAATACAGAAGAGGCCCTTTGGCCCATCGTATTTGTCCTGCCAAAACTACACTTGCTATTTACACTAGTCTCATTTACCTAACTAGGTTTATGAATGAACACATTTCAAATGCTCATCCAAGTAATTTTTAAAAGGTTGTAAAGTTTCTCACCTCAACTATCCTCCCAGGCAGTGCATTCCAAACCTCTCCATTGCCTCTAAAAACCCTTACAATTAATCAACAAGCCCCCCCTCCTTTTAACAGAACCTTCAACTTAGGGGAACAGCTGCTTCCTATCCACCCTGTATGTGCCCCTCATAATCTTATACACCTCTCTCCTCCCTACACTCTCTGCTCTGAAATAAACAATCCAAGCTTATCCAGACTCTCTTCATCGCTGAAACGTTCCATCCCAGGGAACATTCTAGTGAATCTCCTCTGCACCCCCTCCAGTGGATCCACAGCCTTCCTGTAGTGTGGTTACCAGAACTGTGTACTAACCAAAGTATTATACAGCTCCAGCACTACCACCCTGCTCTTGTAATCTACGCCACAACTGAGAAGTGCCTTCTTAACTGCCCTATTACTTTGTCTTGCATCCGTGAACAAACACCCCAAAGTCACTCTGTTCCTCTTAGCCCTCGTGTCTAGCCATTCATCGAGTTAGTCCTTGTCTTATTGTTTCATCCAAAGTGCAACATCTCAAATTTATCAGGGTTAAACTCTATCTGCCAATCTGACTAATCCATCTGTATCATCCTGTAACCTAATACCTTCCTTCTCACTGTCAACCTTCATGTCATCCACAAACTTACTTATCCTTCCCACATTCTCATCTGTATCATTTATGAATATCACAAGCACTAAAGGGATGCAATGATCCCCATGGTATATTATTGCATACCAGACCCCAGTCCCACAAACAGCCTTCTATCTCCCATCTCCTGTCACTAAGCCAATTTTAGATCCATCTTACCAGGTTACCCTGGATCCCACGAGCTTTTACCTTCTTTAATTGGTTTCTCCAGGCATTGTAGAGGCGACAGTGGCAGTGGAACCAGGGACCCTTGGTTGAAATGTGACCGGAGCGGGTACTCCTGATTATGTGCATGGCAGTGGTGGCAGCTCATGGTTGTGGTAGGCTCAAAGCCTGGGACTCCTAGTCGCAGGGTGAGCGTGGCTCCACCACAGGACCCGACATTGGCAGCTCATCAGTGATGAGATGGTGCCTGAAGAGTGGTGACTCCAATGTTGTTGGGTCTGTTGCAGGTATTGTTGGTCAGCCACCTCAGGGCTCAAGACTCATGGTGGAGGCAGTGGAACAAAGATGGACTCTTTCAGCTTTATCTTTTTATTCTTAAAATGTTCGAATGGTAGCAGAATGTGATGACAGTTAAAGCTTTCCACTGTACTTCACTGTGTTGTTCATTGTAGAGTACAGGTAACAATAAATCATTCATTGATATGAGACTTTGTCAAAGGCTTTGCTGAAATCTATAAAAAATTACATCTACTGCCCTACCTTCATCTAAAGCCTTTGGTCACCTCCTCAAAGTAGTCCACCAGATTGATCAGACATGACCTCTGAAATAACTGCACAGAGGCTGTATCCTAGCACCAAGTCACCCTTTATTTACACGGGCTCTGACCAGCCAGCTCAAAAGGCAGTCTCCTGGACCAAAGGACTGTTTCAATTACCTGTTTATACCCATCAGCCAAAGCTCCGATTGGGGTTGTTAACCTGGGCCAATCAAGGATCTCTGTCAATGAGATCCACCTGACCCTTGTTCTAATCACTACAAACTCCCTCTGGAAAAGCCATGCTGACTATTGCTGCTCAAACAGTCTCTATTTAGAGAGGCAAACTTTTTTCCATCAGAGTTTCTCCAATTGTTTCCCTCCCACTGATGTCAGGCTCACTGGCCTGTAGGTCCCTGGCTTGTCTTTGCTACCTTTCTTAAACAATGGAACAACATTAGCCACTCTCTAGTCTTTCGGAACTTCACCAGTGGCTAAAGATGAAGGAAAAATCTCTGCAAGTGCCTCCCACAATGTCTGAGGATGGACTTGATCAGGCCCAGGGGATTTATCCACCTTGATGCTATCTAAGGCTGCAAACACCTCCTTTCTGGTAATGTGTATGTTGTCTGAAACATCCCCACCTGTTTACTTTATTTCCTTAGCATCCATGATTCTCTCCTCAGTAAACATGGAGGAGAAATAATCATTAAAAATCTCCCCCATTTCCTGTGGCTCCACACATAAACATCAACGTGGATGTCTAAGGGGACCTATTCTGTCCCTAGTCACTGTTTTACCCTTAATATAGCTACAGAACATCCTGGGATTATCTTTAACCTTATCTGCTAGATCCATCTCATACCCTTTTTTTGCTCTTCTGATCTCCTTTTAAGCGTGCTCCTGCACTTTTTATAGTCATCTGGGGATTCACTTGAACCCGATAGCTTAAACCCAATGTATGCCTTCTTCTTTTTCCGGACTAGGGCCTCAATATCCCTCATCGGCCAGGGAGTTCTAAACCTGCCAGCTTTTCCTTTCACCCTAACAGGGATATACTGTCTCTGGACTCTTGATATCACACTGTTAAAAGACTCCCATTAAAATCATTCCTTTTCCTCAAACAGACTCACCCAACTGACTTCTGCTAGATCCTGCCTAATGGCCCCAAAATTGGCCCTGCTCCAGTTCAGCACCTTAACCTGTGGACCTGTCCTATCTTTTTCCATAACTAAGGGAGTTATGGTCAATGGACACAAAGTGCCCTTCGACTGACACTCCAGTCACTTGGCCGACCAAGGTTCCTAACAGGAGGTCCAGTGCTGCACCCTCCCGAGTAGTGCCCTCTACATATCGATTTAGGAAACTTTCTTGGACACATTTGACAAATTCTACTCCGTCCAGGCCTTTTACACTCTGGGTGGCCCAGTCAATACAGGGGAAATTAAAATCTCCAACTAATACTAATCTATTATTCCTACAGGTATCTGCAATCTCTCTACACACCTGCTTCTCTAGTACCCGCTGGCTATTTGGGAGTGTATAATACAGTCCCAACAGAATGACCATTCCCTTCTTGTTTCTAAGTTCTAACCATATGGCTTCATTTGATGACCCCTCCTTGAGATTATCCTCTCTAAACACTGTTGTTCTGTCCTCCCTTATCAAAAGGGCAACTCGCCCTCCTCACTTACTTGTACTTCTGTCATGCCTGTAGCTTCAGTATCCAGGAACACTGAGCTGCCAGTCCCGCCCTTCTCTCAGCTATGTTTCTGTCATGGCTATAATATCCCAGTCCCCAGAACCAATCCATGCTCTGAGCACATTTGCGTTGAAATAAATGCACTTTACACCAGAATACCTGTATTCCCCATGCTGATGGCCTAAAGGCCCTCCGCTTCTTCCTGTCCCGCAGAACGGACCAATCCCCCTCCACCGACACCCTCATCCGCTTAGCCGAACTCGTCCTCACCCTCAACAACTTTTCTTTCAATTCCTCCCACTTCCTACAAAGGGGGTGGCCATGGGTACCCGCATGGGCCCAAGCTATGCCTGCCTCTTTGTAGGTTATGTGGAACAATCCCTCTTCCGTACCTACACTGGCCCTAAACCCCACCTCTTCCTCCGTAACATTGATGACTGCATCGGCACCGCCTCGTGCTCCCACGAGGAGCTCGAACAGTTCATCCAATTCACCGACACCTTCCACCCCAACCTGAAGTTCACCTGGACCATCTCCAACATTTCTCTCTCTCCTTCCTGGACCTCTCTGTCTCCATCTCGGGCAACCACCTAGAGACAGATGTCCATTTCAAGCCCACTGACTCCCACAGCTACTTGGAATACACCTCCTCCCACCCACCCTCCTGCAAAAATGCCATCCCCTATTCCCAATTTCTTCGCCTCCGCCGCATCTGCTCCCAGGATGAGACTTTCCAATCCCGCACATCTCAAATGTCCTCATTCTTCAAGGACCGCAACTTCCCCCCCACAGTGGTCGAGAACGCCCTCGACCGTGTCTCCCGCATTTCCCGGAACACATCCCTCATGCTCCGTCCCCGCAACAATAACCAAAAAAGAATCCCCCTCGTCCTCACATACCACCCCACCAACCTCCGGATCCAACGCATCATCCTCCGACACTTCCGCCATCTGCAATCAGACCCCACCACCAAAGACATTTTTCCCTCCCCACCCTTATCTGCCTTCCGGAGGGACCACTGCCTCCGCGACTCCCTTGTCCGCTCCACACTCCCCTCCAGCCCCACCACACCCGGCACTTTTCCTTGTAACCGCAGGAAGTGCTACACCTGCCCCCACACCTCCTCCCTCACCCCAATCCCAGGCCCCAAGAAGACTTTCCACATCAGGCAGAGGTTCACCTGCACATCTGCCAATGTGGTATACTGCATCCGCTGTACCCGTTGTGGCTTCCTCTACATCGGGGAAACCAAGCGGAGGCTTGGGGACCGCTTTGCAGAACACCTGCGCTCAGTTCGCAACAAACAACTGCACCTCCCAGTC
>JAHRHZ010000153.1:855654-892074 GCA_024137785.1 Ginglymostoma cirratum | reverse complement strand
TCCTCACCCCAATCCCAGGCCCCAAGAAGACTTTCCACATCAGGCAGAGGTTCACCTGCACATCTGCCAATGTGGTATACTGCATCCGCTGTACCCGTTGTGGCTTCCTCAACATCGGGGAAACCAAGCGGAGGCTTGGGGACCGCTTTGCAGAACACCTGCGCTCAGTTCGCAACAAACAACTGCACCTCCCAGTCGCGAACCATTTCAACTCCCCCTCCCATTCCTCAGATGACATGTCCATCCTTGGCCTCCTGCAATGCCACAGTGATGCCACCCGAAGGCTGCAGGAACAGCAAATCATATTCAGCCTGGGAACCCTGCAGCCCAATGGCATCAATGTGGATTTCACAAGCTTCAAAATCTCCCCTCCCCCAACCGCATCCCAAAACCAGCCCAGCTCATCTCCACCTCCCTAACCTGACCTTCCTCTCACCTCAAGCCACACCCCCATCTCCTATCTACTAACATCATCCCGCCCCCTTGACCTGTCCGTCCTCCCTGGACTGACCTATCTCTTCCCTACCCCCCTACCTACACTCACCTTTACTGGCTCCATCCCCGCCTCTTCGACTTGCCTGCCTCCTCTCCACCTATCCTCTCCTCTATCCATCCTCTATCCGCCTCCCCCTCTCTCCCTATTTATTTCAGAACCCTCTTCCCCTCCCCCATTTCTGATGAAGGGTTTAGGCCCGAAACGTCAAGTTTTCCTGCTCCTATGATGCTGCTTGACCTGCTGTGTTCATCCAGCCCCATGCTTGTTATCTCGGATTCTCCAGCATCTGCAGTACCTTTTATCTCTGATGCACTTTACACCAGAAGCCTTTTCCCTCCCTTTATTGTACTCCTGATTATCCTGAATAGTAAAAGTGCTCTCGATGGCTAATATATTTTACCCAGACTTCTTGATGGCCCCTCTCTTATTCAGAGTCCCACCCTCCTGCCAAACTAGTTAACCCTTCCCGGGTAACAGCAGCAAATCTCCCCACGAGGATATTGGACCCAGTCTGGTTCAAATGCAAACCGTCTCTCTTGTACAGGTCACCTCTACCCCAGCAGAGATCCCAATGATCCAAGAACAGAAAACCCTGCCCCCTACACCAGCTCCTCAGCCACACTTTCATCTGACCTATATTTCTATTTCTATCCTCACTAGAAATAGTTTGAAGGGTGATTAAAACAATCCCATTAACTGAGGTGATTCAGTCCAAAACCCCAGTCACATAACTGAACCTGCCAGGCTTTCAATCAATTTAAACTTCTTTCAAAGGTATGCTTGTAACACCAGAAGAGGACACATCAAATGCACCTCCAGACTTAGCCAATATCGTGTTTCTGATCTTAAACTCTCTCAAAAATAGATTTCTAGAAAGAACATGTATTTCATCTGCAAACTACACTGATTCCTAGTTTACACTGTCACTTGCAACTAAATTACATCTCAGCCCCTGCAAAAGGAACGTTTGTGCACAGTCAACTGACAGCATCTTCACTGTTTACTGAACTACTGGAATCTCTATTTCGTGTCAACTAATGCCTATTTCTTTAAGCTTAAATAATTTACAACTTCTTTGTCTTTCTTCCTTCCTTGGTTGTATGTATGTGGGTGTGTGTTGCAAACATTTCCCTGAGTTTTAATTGCAATAATAAACCATAAATTGTTTTAGCCCTGGAGAATGTGCTGCGGGTCACTTTTATTTTGGAAAGTTAAGACATCACAGACAGGTTTTGGGGGAAAACACACTCCATTTTTTAAAAAGGGGAAACAAATTTAAAATCACCCATTATGAATAAAAGAGGAGAGCAGTAAAAATGAACATTAAAGCCATTTCCCCTCTAATCCATGGCACACTATTCTCAAATACTCATTGAAAGCCCTCTGAATGTCTGCCTTGAGTTTTTCTCTATTGAAGATAACTTTTAAGATTATGGAAAATCAATTCATTTAGAAATTAGATGGTGGGCACACAGCTTGCACTGGGAGACTACAAAGAAGTTACTAAGCTATCACTACACATCAAATATGTGTCAGTTACTAATCAGTCTCCGTAGTATCAGTCAAGAAAAGGCAAGATTAAGTATAGTCTTCAAGGACAGTGGGCCAACTGGACTAACATCTACAGATACAAAAACAGAGGTTGCTGGAAATGCCCAGCAGGTCTGGCAGCATCTGTGAAGAAAAGAAATCAGAGTTAATGTTTTGGGACCTGAAACGTTAACTCTGATTTTTTTCTTCACAGATGTTGCAAGACCTGCTGAGCTTTTCCAGCAACCTCTGTTTTTGTTCCTGATTTACAGCATCCGCAGTTCTTTCGGTTCTTATTTAACATCTACAGATGTCAGTCTTCACTTCTAATCAAACATTAGCTCTTTATTTTATTTTCTAAATCTCTGATTTTATGCTATTCTTGATATAATTAATAATATTTTTAGGAGGGGGTTAGGGATGGTTGGAGCATGGGTTGCTCCAGAGTTTGTTCACGATTGACTCAGAGGTAGGAAGCAAAGAGTAACAGGCAAAGGGTGTTTTCATGACCATCAGGTTGTTTCAGTGGAGTTCAGCAGTACTGAGCACGGAAACCCTCCTTGTTCATCATATCTATCAATGAGCTAGACTTGAATGTAGGAGGCATGATTGAGAAGTTTGCAGACAATAAATCAGTTGGCTACTTGATTGATAAAGAAGAAAGCAGTAGACTGCAGGAAGACATCAATGGGGTAGCAAGATGGACAAACAGTGCAAATAGAAGTCGCTCTCAAGAAGTGAGGAATAATGCATTTGGGGCTAACAAGATAAGGAAACGCACTATAAATGGGAAGACACTGAGAAGTGTGGAGAAACAGAAGGAACTTGGAACACACATTCACGTAACCCTGAAGATTGGTGCAAGTAGATAAAGGACTAATGAGCTGTATTTATTAATTAGTCAGGCAAAAAATACAAAAGCTGAGAAGTTACACTCCAATTGTATAAAATTCTAGTTATTTCACAGCTGGAATTCTGTGTGCAATCCTGGTTCCTGTTCAATAGGAAAAATATTATCGCACCAGAGATGGTCCAGAAGAGATTTGTGAGGATGTAGCCTACACTGGAGAATTTTAGTTCTGTGGAAAAATTAAGTAGTCTGGAGTTATTTTCTTTGGAACAGAGGAGACTGAAGGGGAAATTATGAGGGATGTAGACACATTGAATAGAAAGACACCATGAGGTCCAAGTTTCCTATAAGACATGTCATTGATGTCGGATATCTGCATACCCCCACACCCCAAAAAGATTCCAGTTGCAATCAGAATTCTTGGTTCATCATGCTATAGAATATAACTAATGTAGGAACAGGCAGAAAATATTTAAATAATTATATCTTACACAATACAATAATTCAAATATATATTGAAAGAAAAGCCTCTGAGCAATGCCAAAAAGGATTAACCTACTCAACGATCAAAAAGAAAAGATGTGCATTGTTGCTTGTGGTATAAATCTGGTATGAGGCTATCAGTAACTACTAGATAGTCACGCATTCACCCTGTCACACACATCCCACATTTACCTTTAGCACAAACGTGTTGTCCTTATCAGGCATTTCTAGCGGCATTGTGGTCCTGACCTTAACGATTGCAGAGAGTGGGATGCTGACTCTGGGCTTCGTAGACTGTTAAAGAAAGTATCAGGTTATTATGTGTCACTGATCACATCAAAACATCGAGCAGAGTTCAGACACTGGCCAAGTAATCCTTCTCAAACTGGTCCTTGAAATATTATTGGAAAGCACAAACCAGACTGCCTTAATGGAGGTATCCACCATTCATATAGAGTCATAGAATCAAACAGCATGGAAACAGACTCTTCAGCCCAACTCCTCCACACCGACCAGGGTTCCTAAATTGAACTAGTTCCATTTGCATGTATTTGATCCATATCCCTCTAAACCTTTCCTATTCATGTACCTGTTGAAATGTTGTAACAGTTCTCGCCTATGTGATTCCTCTAGCAGCTTATTCCATACACACACCATATCCCCGTTTAGATGAACATTTCAGAATTTTAAATCAATTCAGTTTTATTTTATCCTACGTTGTCCCTGTCTCTGTTGCCCAGCCAGAATTGAGACTGACAGACTTTTAATCAAACAGGGGAGCCTCAGGTCATAGCAGGCGGACCAGGAGTCGTGGACACAATCAGATCAACCTCTGAATAGCTGTGCAGGCTCAAGACAACAAATTGCCTCATTCTTTTTCAATTTCTTACATTCTTATGCTCCCAAATGTCAGCCCTGGAATCTTCACCATTTCTGCCGACATCACTGTGTCACATCAGAGAGGAGTGCTGACTGACTCTCTCCGTCTATCGATGGTCAGACAGCAGTCTTGCCGATAGGATACCCATAGCAGGCAGTTTATCCATTATTGATGGAAAAGCAAACTGAGTGAGATGGAACGGGTTTTGATTCACCGTTACTGGTTTTGTGCATAAAGAATTTGCAAACGCTCTGTAGGAGACTGAACACGACCCAATGCACATATTGCCACCATAAGGCTTTACTCTTGGAAAAGCTTCAACCGTTTTGACATCATCAAATACTGTACTGCCGTCTCAAAACTATAATCAATTTAGAGTGAACATAAAAATAAACATTGTAACTGTATGCATGGGTTTTATTTGAAATTATGTTTGTTCGATTTTTCAATGTTGCTCAGTTCCATGATGGTGCAATAGAGATGCAATGTTTGTTCACCAAGGATTGCAAAACCTGTGATCATGTTTTGGAACGAGCAGCTGGGGCACCATGCAAATTGCTACTGCAAAACATCCAGTCTCACCATGTGTCCTTGTAGTGGATGGATTGCTGCCAAATTGATGGGATTTTTCTGCACAGATTTATTAATCTAATCAGATAATAACAACAACATGGTAGTAAAGGGAATGTGACAGCATTGGAAGAGAAGCTGGTTAACGAATGGAGGGCTGTGATTAATGAATGGTTTTCAGACTGGACCCGTGGAAGCGGTGATGTTGCAGGATCAATTCTAGAATCACTTCTTAATATGTTTAAAAACATTTGGAGCTGGAGATATATCAAACTGGCAACCTACAGAAAAAAGGGGGAAAGAAATATAATCCACTGTAAATGCTCAGCAGGTCTGGCAGCTTCTGTGAAACAGAAAACAGAGTTAACATTCAAGGTCAAAGATCTTTCATCAGAACTAGTTCAATCCTTTCTGATGAAAGAGCGTTAACCTGAAACATAAACTCTGCTTCTCCCTTCACAAAGGCTACCAGAGTGGCTTAGCTTTCTTCAATATTTTCTACTTTCCTTTAAAATTTCCAGCCCCCACTGTACTTGGCTTTTCTTTTAGGAGACTAAAATAGGGAGCTGTATAGGTGATGATGACATCAAGGAAGTCATAGAGTTATAGTGTGTGAAATACAAACGCTTTGGTCCAACCAGTCCATGCCAACCATGTTCATGAACTAAACTAGTCCCACCTGATTGTGTTTCGCCTCTATCCCTCCAAACATTTCCTATTCATGAACTTATCCAAATGGCTTTTAAATGTTGTAACTGTATCTACATCCACCACTTTCTCTCAGTTCATTCCACACAGGAACCACCCTCTGTGTAAAAACGTTGCTCCTCCCGTCCTTTATAAATCTTTCCCCTCTCACCCTAAAAATATGAACTCCACCCCTCTAGGTCAGTGTTGAGGGTCGGTGTGGACTCAATGGGCTGAATGGCATGCTTTCACATTAGAGGGATTCTATATTACCAATGTTATAAGGAAGGGCCAGGCTGATGAAGGCAGACACCAAAAAGGAGATCAACAGATGGAGACAGAGGCCACAGCTGATGCATTAAATGAATACCTTGCATCTGTCTTCATTAAAGCAAAGGATGCTGCCAAAATATCACTAAAAAGAATTGTACAGAAATTCAATATGATTTAAAAAGAAAACAGGCAAAAGAGGAGCTACTTAAATGCTTGGCAGCAATCAAAGTAGAATCATTCTTAAATCTAGTTGTGATACATTTTAGGTAACTGAAGGAAGTTCTGCCTCCACAATTGATATGGAGTGGTGTCAGATCACTGGAGGATTGCAAATATTTAAAACATGCCGTGGGGTATGCCTAGCAATTAAAAGTCACTTCACTGACTTGTCAACATTGGGGAAACTTTCAGAGTCAATGATCCAAGAGAAAATCAATTGTTGTTCAGTTTACTACATGACAGCTCGCACAGATTTATTAAAGACAAACCATGTTTAGCCAATTTCAGATATAACAAGATGGAAAGCTGGATGAACACAGCAGGCCAAGCAGCATCAGAGGAGCAGGAAGGCTGACGTTTCGGGCCTAGACCCTTCTTCAAAATTCAGCCATTTCTGAAGAAAACGTCAGCCTTCCTGCTCCTCTGATGCTGCTTGGCCTGCTGTGTTCATCCAGCTCTGCACCTTGTTATCTCAGATTCTCCAGCGTCTGCAGTTCCTACTATCTCTTTAGCCAATTTCATTCTGGTAAACTAATGGAGAGTGCTGATCGGGCTTGTGTAGCTGATGCTATGGAATCAGAGTCATACAGCACAGAAACAGACCCTTCGGTCCAACTAGTCCATGCTGAACATAATCCGAACTAAACTATTCCCACTTGCCTGCACTTGGTCCACATTCTTCCAAACATTCCTTATTCATGAACTCATCCACGTCTTTTAAACATTATAACTGTACCTGCATCCACCACTTCCTACAGAAGCGCATTTTACAGAGTGGTTGGTGTGTGTCTTTTTTAAAAATCTTTCTTCTCTCACCTTAAAAATATGCTTCCTAGTCTTGAAATCCCTCATCCTCGGGAAAAGACACTTGCCGTTCACTTTATCTATGTCCCTTGTTATATTATAAAATCTCTGTAAAATCAGCCCTTAACACCTCCCCACTTCCATGCTTTCAAAAATCAGAGAAACCTGAATATATTCAGCGACTTGGCCCCCCACTCCCCAGCCTTCAGTGGTGGGCAATTTCATAAATTCACTAGCTTCTGAGTGAAGACATTTTTCTGATTCTCAGTCCTAAATGGCCTACCCTGTATCCCAAGTCTGTCTACTACAGTTCCAGACTCCACAACTAGGGAAAACTTCCTTCCTGCACCTAGTCTGTTTGGTTCCATTAGAATTTTACACATTTCCGGCCGATCCTCTTTCATTCTTCTAAACTCTAGCGAATACAGGCCCAGTCAAACCAATCTCTCCTCAGACAATCCTGCTAATCTAGTGAATCTCTGCTGCATTCCCTCCATGGCAAGTATATCCCATCTTTATCATAGAATCCCTACAGTGTGGAAGCAGGCCATTTGGCCCCTCGTGCCCACACCGACCCTCCAAACAGCGTCCCACCCATACGCACACACATTCCCCACCCTTATCCCTGTAACCCTGCATTTCCCATGGCTAATCCACCTAACCTGCACATCCCTTGACACTATGGGCAATTTAGCATGGCCACTCCATCTAACCTTTGGATTAAACATCTTTGGACTATAGGAGGAAACGGGAGCACCCAGAGGAAACCCTCACAGAGAGGGATTTGCAAACTCCAAATGTCTAAGGGTGGAATCGAACCCAGGTCCCTGGCACTGTGAGGCAACAGTACTAACCACTGTGCCATCATGTCTCCTATGTAGAAGGCAACTTCTGCTATCTGTTTAGATTAAATGTCCACAGAACCATTTTACTGAGGAACAGCCCTCAATTAACTTCCAGGCCTCGCCACACAAACAAAAACAAAAGCTTGTTTGGTCTGTTTTTCTTTTAACACAAGCTGTAACCCACAGTCCAAAAGTCATCTTTAGCTCCCAACAAAAATTGATAAAAGGATAGAATAAAAATAATTAAAAGTAAGTGTGGGTTCTAACAATAAATTAGATGGTACAATTTCAAATCAGATGCAGAAACAATATATATATGCAAAACAATGAGACGGTAGTTAAAAAGAAAGGATCCTTTATACCACAAAAAAGTGTCATTGGTATTATGCAGGACAAGGCTCCAAGTCTCTGCACAGCCCCACAGCTACTGAAGCAAAAAGCTCCCTTGCCAGTTGTGGCAATTGTCATTTTCCAGACAGTAAATAAAATATGTGCAAGTGAAGAGTCATGGGATCTTTAAAAAAAGGCAACTTCTGTGTAAATAAAATGAAATGCCACTATTAATCTGTTATTGAGCTAGCAAATAAAACGGTGGTAGCTATCAACAGCACTTGATGGGAAGGTATAAGATTGTTACAGAGGATTCATTCTCTGTAGGTTTTTAAATCGTGCCAAAAAGGTGAACAAAGGAGGCACTGTTTATTCAGCAGGATTTTCACAACGGCCCAATCTCAGCATTCATGCAGCATTGAGGAATTTGTGAATTTTGCAGTCAACACAGCTTCTGTGAACAGTTCTGAAGAATACCAATACTGTGCGTCGCTATACATGACAATGTAGCAGCCCTTTGTGAGCCAAAATAGTTGGAGCCACCCTGGAGAAGCTGGAGCATAGAATGCCTCCTATCATTGATAGAGTCAAAGCAAGCACTATCACAGCTAGAATGGTCTAAAAAAAAATACACTCAGGTCTTGTTCTTTACTAAAGGAGCTTCAATCCACACCTGACAGGCTTCCTGACACTGTTTGTGTCAACTTGCCAACTTGTTGAGGTTTTTTTTGATGATTTATCTGTTGATTTCCCAAGGAAAAGTCATCTTTCCTGTAATTGAATCCTCTGTAACAAATTAGATCAGTGGTGATATTGGGCTGAAGACATTGCGCCATGTCCCAGAGGGGAAAGGTGACCTGGACACTTTACTCTAGGAGACAGTCACATCCCTTAAATTAGTCCATTGAAACGTGGTCTAGGATTAACAATAGGAAAGGTCCAATTGCGAGTGAGGCAGGTATGGGGACACAAGGGGTAGCTCTCGAGGAGTGTCAGTCCTTGAAACTGTCCAGCTGTGATGAGGTTCTTGCATCCTGTCTGGACAAGAGTGGATACTGCAGGGATGATGAGTGAACTGCACAGGGAGCCATTCAAGTGGGGGCAGGAAACAGGAATGTAGCAGTGGTAGGGGGAGCAGTATAATTTAGGAGATAGATTTGCTCTCTGCAGTTATGAGCAGGAGTCCTGAAGGCTTTGTTGCCTGCCTGGTGCCAGGGTTAAGGACATCTCCTTGGAACTGGACAGGAATTTAGAGCAAGAGGGGAGGGATCTGTTTTTTGTCATCCACATTGGCACTAATGACAGGGGACAGGATTAGAAATGAGATGTTGCAGGAGCACTTAGTTAGGAGCTAAACTAAAATGCAGAACTTCAAGATGGTAATCTCGGGATTATGAACTGAGCAACAGGTAAACTGGCATAGATTAAATAAAATAAAGGAATGAAATGCATGGCTTAAAGGCTAGGTGTGGGTTTCAGTGCATGGGGCACTGTAGAGTCATTCAGCAGCGACCTTTGCACACTAGCCTCACTTTCCCACACTAGACCCATAGCCTTAACCGCTACGACATTTAAATGCTCATTCAACTTTTTAAAGGTTGTGAGGTTTTCCACCACAACTACCCTCTCAGGCAGAGCATTCCAGATTCCCACCACCCTCAAATATCCTCTAAACCTCCTTATATTTATGTCCCTGCTCCTATGATGCTACTTGGCCTGCTGTGTTCATCCAGCCCCACACCTTGTTATCTCGGATTCTCCAGCATGTGCAGAAATATGTATCAGAGATAAAAGGTAATGTCCCATTGTACTGACTCTTCAACCAAGAGGAACAGCTGCTTTTGATTCACCCTGTCCATGCCTCTCAATCTTATACAGCTCTATCAGGTCCCCACCAACCTTCTCAGCTCCCAAGAAAATAACCCGAACTTATCCAGCCTCTCTTCATAGCTAAACCATCCCATCCCAGGCAACATCCTGGTGAATCACCTCTGCACCCCCTCAAGTACAATCACATCCTTCCTATTGTATGGTGACCAGAACTGCATACAGTACTCTAGCTGCTGCCTAACCAAAGTCATGCACAGCTCCAACATTACCTTCCTGCTCTTATAATCTACGCCACAACTGATCAGCAGCCCGAAGGAAGCAGTTAGCTCGGTAACGTTAGCTAACCCTGACATCCTGAGGATCAGCAAATCCTTTTATGCCAGGCCGTATGACACGAAGCCCACAGACAGAGCAGCCTCCCATCGTTCCTATCCTCTATTACAGAGATCTTGGACAACAGAATACGGGAAAGGCTGGACCAGCCATTACCTCTGGATGAGCTGACCAAGGCCCACCCCCCGAGTCCTTAGAAAATAAAACTCCGGGAGGCAACAGCTTACAGACAGAGTTGTATTGGGCTCTGAAGAATTTGATTGGCCAGGACCTGCTGGACGTGAATGACAATATGCTTTTGGAAGGTACCATGGGCAATTCCATGAAGAATCATCACCTGGAGTAAAGTGTCAGGTCACCTTTCCCCTCCCTGACATGGCACAATGTCATCAGCCCAATTATCAGCCATGATTGAATGTTGCAGCAGACTCAGTGGGCCGAATGGCCTAATTTTGCTCCTATGTCTTATGGTCTCATCCACAAGCGAAAGGGAGGAAATTAGAAATTGGCGACCAATCTCGCTGCTGAATGCAGATTACAAAATCCTGTCTAAGGTTATCTCCAACCAGGTCAGGTCTTCGTTGGGATCGATGACTCACCCCAACCAAACCTAGTAGTGGGCAGGACAATCTCTGACAGTCTCTCAGACCTTGGGGATACAGTCACCTATGTGTAGGACAGGGGGGTGGATGCCTGCCCCATCAGCCTGGATCAGAAGGCGGCCTTTGGCAGGATATCGCACACCTACGTGTGGGATGTGTTTCTCCAGAATGGGCTTTGGGGCAGGAATCTGCAATTGGATCTGATTGCTGCACACCAACAGCCTCAAAGGGTGGGAATCAGAAAGCTTCTCAATTAGATCTGGAGTCAGGCAGGACTGCACACTATCCATCTTTAACTGTGGGTTGTATAGAACCCTTTTGAGAGCATCAGGAAGGATCGAGCCCGAGGGGGGCATGCACGAAAACTTGGGAGAACCGTATTGCCAAGGTGAGGTAGAAACTGAGCTTTTGGGATCATCACTCCCTCTCCATTGCAGGTTAAATAAAAAGCTGGTCATCAGGTACAAGATACTCTCTGTGGTGCAGGACTGACCCATTCCCAGAACCTGTGCTCTTGCAGTCACCCATGCCATTTTCCACTTCTTTTGGATGTTAAAGATGGGTGGTATCCACAAGGACACCACGTACAAAGCTCTGGATAAGGAGAGGAAAGAACCTAACCAATGCCACCTTCATCCTGTGGCCATCTTTGTGTGTGGCTGCATCAGGCTCTGCATAGACCCTCAGTACACATACACCAAGTATCACTACGTACTGAGGTTCTACCTGTCCCCAGCGTGGCAAAGGATGGGACTGGTCTCGGCACCACGGAACGCTCCAAGTAGTTGGGACCATTCCGTATCACCTGTCCTTCATGGAAAAATTTGCAAAGAAAAACACCTTTGACCACAAGTTGCTCCCTGAGCAGATGTCAAAGTAATTTTTGTTTTGGGGGTGGGGGTGATGCAGTGGAGGAGACGTACCAACTGTCACACATCTCCTTCTGGAATGTGCCTTTACAAAGTAGGTCTGCAGAAAGATGCATGATTCTTGTGAGTTTCATTCTGAGTAGCTCTGTCACCCAGGACTCTATGATCTGTTCCCAGGGACGTACACCGAGACAAACATTGACTGAAGACCATCGACTCAGTGAAAGACACTCTTTGGTCTGCCTTAAACCTGTTGGTCTTCCAAAGCAAGGAGCTGATGTTGACCGAGTGTTGCAGACTGGCACATTCCAAGGTCCAGGACTACATGCTGAGGGACGCACTAAAGCTTAGAGCAGCTGCTGCCAAGGCACAGTGGGGAAAGACCACTATCTGGGATCTTTCAGCCAAAGTAAATTGGAGGTCAGTTAGTTATCAGACACTCCCAGTGCCTCGATTATATGTTAAGTAGTATCCTGCATTAGTCTTTGGATTGTTGGAACCGTCAGGAGAGTCAAACTCCAATGTTTGCTCTCAATATGCAAAGACTGCACGGAACTGGACTGCTCTAATGACTGTGTGTGTTATATATATATAAAAGATATTTTTATGAATAAAGTATATTTTTGAAATTAAAAAAATGCCTTAACTACCCTACTAACCGATTCTGCCACCTGCAAGGATATGAGGTAGACGGGACCTGTTCTGGTGGGATGGTTTCACTGGCACTATGCTGAGATAACAGCCCCTGAAGTAGGCGGTAGTATATTACATTGGCTAACTAATGTCTATTCAATAGAAGATAACAATTGGGATAAGGAGGGCATTTTCAGGATAGCAACTGTAATGTAGTGTCAAAGGGATCGGTGCTGGGGCCAAAGTTATTTACAATATATTATTATTGCCTTGGTCGAGGGAAGTGAACGTACCATCACCACGTTTGCAATTGACACAAGAATAGGTGGGAAAGCAAATAGTGAGGATGACAGTTTGATGAAGGATATGTTCAGGTTAAAAGGAGTTAGCAAAAATATGGCAGATAAAATATGAGGGAAAATGTGAGGTTATACACTTTCACAGAAAGAACAGAGGAGTTTAATATTACTTAAAAATGGAGAAAGACTGCAGAAAGCTACAGAACACAGGGATTTAGGGACCCCAATGCACAAATCGCAAAAAAACTAGCATCCAAGTTCAGCAGATGATAGGGAAAGCAAACAGAATGGTGGAGAATGGAGGAAAACAACTGGGGAGGCCTTTCTAAAACTATACAAGGCACCAGTCAGACCACACCTGGAATACAGTGAACATAGTTATAGAGTCACAGAGATGTGCAGCACAGAAACAGACCCTTCAGTCCAACTCGTCAATGCTGACCAGATAGTCTATATTAATGTAAGTCCCATTTGCCAGCATTTTGTCCATAACCCTCTACCGCCTTCCTATTCATGTACCTGTCCAGATGCCTCTTAAAACGTTGTAACCATACCCGCCTCCACCACTTCATCTGGCAGTTCATTCCATAAACATACCACCCTCTGTGTGAAAAATCTGCCCCTTGGGTCATTTTTAAATCCTTCCCCTCTCACTTTAAACCTACGCCCTCTAGTTTTGGACTCCCCTACCCTGGGGAAAAGACCTGACTATTCACCCTATCCATGTCCCTCATGATTTTATAAATTTCTATAAGGGCAGCCCTCAACCTCCGACACTCCAGGAAACACAGCCCTAGCCTATTCAGCCTCTCCCTACAGTTCAAACCCTCCAATCCTGGTAACACCCTTATAAAATATTTTCTGAACCCTTTCAAGTTTACACGTAGCCACGCTTCTGTAATGGCAATTAGTTCATACCCGTTTCTCTGTTAGTGTCTTTAGATCAGCGACCTTGTTATGAGTGCTGTGTGCATTCAGGGAGATTTCTGACATCATTCCATGTTTGAAATATACACAATGCTTGGTTTTGCTTCACCCACTGTCTAGTTTCCCTGGAACCTTTTCAAATTTACTTCCTTCCAATTTGGGTTACCCCTCAGGTTTTCATCCCTCCTACAAGCCAGTGTAAATCTCCCTGAGAGCATATCAGTCACAGTCCTGTTATATTTAACCTGTCTATTTTGTACATGCCACCTGCCTCCAAACTGGCCCCACGGCATCAGATTTCTGACGCCTTCGCTCCTACCAATTCCCAGCCACGTGTTCAAATGATCAAACTTCCTGTTCTAATGCTGAAATGACTGTTCTTGAGGTTCTGCTTTTTAATTTTCCTCTTAACTCCAAGTTCTGCGTCAGGACTTCAGTCTCCTTCCTTACCTATGTTTTTAAAAACAAGTGATACCACGAGGCCTCGTCCATGATTTGAAGCCAGGATCTCTTGTATTCTAATACAGTGTATACCCCCAAGCAAGACTCAAAATCTAACACCTACCAGGTGACTATCATAAAGATTGCAGCATCGAGCCTACTGGAGTCAATCTTCTGATAACAGTACACTCCACACCAAAGGGAGATGCCTTAACCATTAATGCCCTGAGCATTCACCAGGCCTCCTGGATTACTAGACCAATGATATGACCATTACCCCATCACCTCCACGGTACACTGCACTTAAAAAGGACACAGGAGAATTTTTCTAAATGATGAAAAGCTAGAAATGTGAATATCCATGAAGTCTTGCAGGTCCAGCTACATAGATCATTAAAATGTCACTGACAATTCAGAGTTTAATCAGGAAGGCTAATGAAATGCTGGGCAATATACACTCCACAGGAGATTTTAAACTATTCAGAGGAACTGCAATGTAGATTTAACAAAATGGTACAGACTCCAAGGATTCAATTATGTTGTAAGTTTACACCAATTAGGGGTGAATTCCTGAATTCTGGGTAGTTAAGAAATGATTTGATCAAAGTTTAAGATGTTGAGGAAATCAGATGGAAAGAAAATATTTCTGCTGGATGAGAAATGCAGGGCCAGGAGCAGCATATCATCTAAAATTCCAGCCTCCTTTCAGGATTGAAATTAGGAAACAAGTTTAACACACAAGTCTGTTATCATGGCTTGGAGTCTTCAAAGATATTGGCAATCTGTTAGGATCTATACAGCTGACTCAAGTCTATGGGGTTGATAAGATTATCTTTTTATTTTACATAATGCTAACTATTTACACTCAAGTTTAACACAAGGCTGCTTGCTCTCTCTCTCTCTCTCTCTCTCTCTCTCATTTGCTGTCATGTAATCACTTAGGCTGGCTTTATACATTTGAGAGAACTGTCCACCCACAGCAAGTGTAACAGAAGTTTGAAACTCATTTCTCCAAATGGCAGTTGGCGCTAGATCAAATGTGGTGCGTAATTTACCTCCTGACTCCACCATCTACAAGACATAAGTCAGGAGTGTGATGGAATGTTCCCCACTTGCCTGGATGAGTGCAGCCCCAACAATGCTCAAGGAGCTTGACACCATCCAGCCATCTGCTTGATTGGTACTAGAATTCACAAGAATTCACTCCTTCCACCACCGACACTCAGTAGCAGCAGCCGTGCATACTATCTACGAGATGCATTGCAATGGCTCACCAAGATTCCTTCAAGAGCATCTGCCAAACCCATAAACACTCCCATCTAAAAGGGCAAGGACAGCAGATACTGCAAATTTTCCTCTAAGTCACTCACCACCCTGACTTAGAAATATATCACCATTCCTTTAATGTCACTGGGTCAAAATCCTGGAATTCCCTCCCTAACGGCATGGTGATTGTAGCAGTTCAAGGCGGCAGCTCATCATCACCCTTTGAGGCAAATAGAGATGTGCAATTAATGCTGGCCGATCAGTGATATCCACATTCTCGTGGACAAATGAAAAGTTTTTTCGTTTAGAATAAAAATTGATACATCTTTCTTAACCAAAGTTATGGATGTGTATTTGAATTTAGTTCATAGATAAGTAGGTCTGGGGGATGGGCAGGGCGAAACCGCTTCCTCTTATTGCTAGGTTTCCACGTTCCTATGTTCCTCAACGTGGCTTTAAAAGCAGATTTGGACCCAAGGGTCTCTTTCCATGCTGTGTGGCTATTTTACTGGAAAACACACAAATGAGAAAACTGTAAAATTTGTTGCAGGCTATTATTCCTCAGAGATCTATTTGATACTTAACTCATTCATTCAGTTCTAAAACTTCCCAATAATCATTTTTGTATCACACATTGCTGCAAAAATACATCTAAGTTATTTCTCTAAGCAAAGATACTGAAGCCTAAACCCTAGTATATTCTTCTCCCATCGCACTTTCAATCTAACTACTTGACTTTGTGTCAGAAACATTTATCATCAGAGCAGTTTTTCCAGACATTTTTGTGACCATCAGCTCCGTCATCATGTTAAAATATGGTCACGGGCAGGAAGAAGCAGGTCACCAAGGTGGTGACCTGGGCAAGTGTTAGTCCAGTTCCTCCTCTTCACTACCTATGGAAGGAGAACCCAGTCAAAAGTGGAAATCTGCTCCAATTCCCAGCTCAACCCATAATATCAAACAAAGTGGAGAAATGAGACTGAAAACAATTCATTGTGGACAACCTCAGCTGAAATAAAGCTTCAACAAACTTTGATTCTAATCATGGCACAGTATCAGACAAGGCTTTAAGTGGGCACAAAGCGGCAGCACAGAGTGAAGACAGGGACAAAGTGCATGGTGTGGGTGGGATATTTCTGGGATTTTTTTAATCAATCTTTAATTTAGATTGACAGTTACAGCCTGACCTAAAACTTTAATAATGCAGGCTAATTAAAAACCTAGCTTAATAGAAATAGCCTGGCAGCAGCAGTTATCTGACAATCGATAGAAAATGATTTCCTGAATGAGTTTTAGTGACTGGAGCAATAAAGCTGACTTAGCAGTTGCAACTCGGGAGTGAGTCACCAGCCCTTTGCAAAAACAGGCAGGTTGAGACCACACACAGGGCAATGAGAAGCAAGTGCTACTTTGGGAATTTTGTTATAATATCTTTAATAATAGCTTCAAACATTTCCCCTATGACAGGCAGTTAGCTTACCATCTGTAGTCTCCTACCGTCTACCTCCCTCCCTTTTTAAATAAAGGAGCTACATTAGCTTTTTACCAAATCTAAAAGGAACCTAATGCATCTAATGAACTTTAGAAAGTTAAAACCGATGCATAAACTATCTGACAGTGACTTATTTTAATGAAGACCCTAGGTTGAAAATCATCAGGAACTAGGGATTTGTCAACTTGCACTTCCAACAATTTACTCAGTATCACTTCCCTGCTAATTTTAATTTTCTCCAGTTTCTACCTCCCTTTCAAATCCTGAGTTAAAGCTATTTCCAGGATACTACTTCTATCCTCTTTAGTGAAGACTGAAATAAAATCTATTTAATTCATCTGCCAACTCCTAATCCACTATTACTCGTTCCCCAGACTCATTTAGGATCAATACTTTCCTTTTTAACACAAACATTGAAAATAGGAGCAGGCCATTCAGCCCTTTGAGTCTGTTTTGCCATTCAAGATGATCATGGATGATCATCCAACCCATTACTCCATTACTGCTTTCTCTCCCTATCCTTTGATCCCTTTAGCCCAAAGAACTATATTTAACTCCTTCTCGAAAATGTTCGATGTTTTGGCATCAACCATTTTCAGTGGCAGAGAATCCTTAATAATTCACAGAAACCTTTCCTTTAATATATTTGCCTAAGTCTTTCCGATACTCTAATTCTTCCCCTCCTTATTAATCTTTTAATAATCCTTCGCTGTTTTTATAACCTGTCAAGCTGCATATTTTCCACAATTATATGTCTTTACTTCGATACTATCTTTGACTTTTTTTAAGTTAACCATGGTTTGTCCCTTAGAAATTTTCTTATTTCTGTTGGAATGTATCTATTCCCTACTTTCCGGAATATCGCTTTAAATGTTTGCCACTGCATTTCTACTGACATATCCCTTAACCTAACTTGCCAGTTCACTTTCCCTAACTCTGCTTTCGTGCCCTCATAACTACCCTTGTTTAAATTCAAAACAATATGTTTGGACCCATACTTCTATCCTTTAAACTATATGTAAAATTCAATCATATTATGGTTGTTACTACTAAACAGCACTTTCGCTGTGGGGTAGTGTAAGAGTCGAGAGTATAATTATATTGACCACGATCTTATCAAGCAAACAGTCTCCCGCTGCTAAGTCCTGTATTAGTGTAAGTGGGTTGGAAACAGCACCTGTTTGCGGTAAGTCACTGTGGTGCCAGTAGCTAATAAATACTGAGTGATAGTACAAACTCAACTAATGGCATTTCCACCCGAGTGCAGAGGAGGTAGAAAGGTGCAATGCCTTCCAGGAACTAGAAAGATCCATTAATCAGGCAGGACAGCCAGAGTTAAATAAACCTGAAATGGAATTCAGAATCAAATTCTCTCTCAATTGGTATTTATTCACACAGCACCTCAGAATTAAAATGCCAGTCAGTTTGCACTTTATTTATTGTTGGAATTCTTTCAACTGGAAATGCTACTGCAAGAATTAAAATTTTCACTGGCCTTAAATATAGGGAATGAGACACAAGCCAAGGGAAAATTTGGGTCTCTCGCCTCTTTGGCAATTCTGTTTCTGCCTTCTCTCCATAGTCTACAAAAGTTTAGTGTATCAGAAACTAAAATCTCACTGACCCCTCACTAGTTTATTCCACTAATTCTCTCTATCTGGCTAGTTAACATGCAGCACTGAAATTTGTTGAGAAACATGTTCATTAATTGAGATAACAAGGTGTGGAGCTGGATGAACACAGCAGGCCAAGCAACAAAGCTTGACGTTTGCAGGTGTTCTGCAAAGCGGTCCCCAAGCCGCCGCTTGGTTTCCCTGATGTAGAGGAGGCCACAACGTGTACAGCGGATGCAGTATACCACACCTGCGCTCAGTTCGCAACAAACAACTGCACCTCCCAGTCGCGAACCATTTCAACTCCCCTCCCATTCCTCAGACGACATGTCCATCCTGGGCCTCCTGCAATGCCACAATGATGCCACCCGAAGGCTGCAGGAACAGCAAATCATATTCATCCTGGGAACCCTGCAGCCCAATGGTATCAATGTGGATTTCACAAGCTTCAAAATCTCCCCTCCCCCAACCGCATCCCAAAACCAGCCCAGCTCGTCCCCGCCTCCCTAACCTGTCCTTCCTCTCACCTATCCCCTCCTCCCACCTCAAGCCCCACCCCCATCTCCTATCTACTAACCTCATCCCGCCCCCTTGACCTGTCCGTCCTCCCTACCCCCCCACCTACACTCACCTTTACTGGCTCCATCCCCGCCTCTTCGACTTGTCTGCTTCATCTCCACCTATCCATCTTTTATCCGCCTCCCCCTCTCTCCCTATTTATTTCAGAACCCTCTTCCCCTCCCCCATTTCTGATGAAGGGTCTAGGCCCGAAATGTCAAGCTTTCCTGCTCCTCTGATGCTGCTTGGCCTGCTGTGTTCATCCAGCTCCACACCTTGTTATCTCGGATTCTCCAGCATCTGCAGTTCCTATTATCTCATGTTCATTAGTTGAGCTTGTTTAATATTCAGATGAAACATCACATTTGGCAATTTTGCTAAACTTGGATTTACTTTCAAATAGGTCGCATCAAATTAAAGGTCTATCAACTAGGGAGTGACGTTTGGCAGACTAAATACAAATCCCAAGCAATTGGCACGCTTGCCTTCATCAGTCAGAGCACTGAATACAGGAGTTGGTATGTCACGTTACGACATTGGTAAACCCACATTTGGAATACTGTATACAATTCTGGTCATCCTGCTATAGGAAGGATGTTGTTAAATTGGAAAGGATGCAAAAATGATTTACAAGGATGTTACTGACACTGGAGGTTTGAGTTAGAAGGAGAGGCTGGATAAGCTGGGATTTCCCCCCTCCCCCCCAGAACATGGGAGACTGAGCGGCGATCTTACAGACGTTTATAAAATCACAAGGGGCCTTGGATAGGGTGAATAGGCAAGGTCTTTTCCCCAGGGTAGGGGAGTCCAAAACTGGAGAGCATAACTTTAACATAAGAGGGGAAAGACTTAAAAGGAGGCAACTTTTTCCACACAAAAGGTGGTGCATATATGGAAGCAGCTGCCAGAGGAAGTGGTAGAGGCAAGTACAATTACAACATTTAAAAAACATTTGGACTGGTATATGGAGAGGAAAGGTTTAGAGGAATATGGGCTAGACACAGGCAAAAAAGACTAGTTCAGTTTTGGAAACCTGGTCAGCACGGATGAGTAGGGTCGCAGGGTCTGTTTCCATGCTGTATGACTCTATAAGAATTTCTTCAAACCGCAAAATAGGTTAGTCAGAAAGCAGATTGATCACCACATCTGACCCAGGTTGGAGATTACCATTTTAAAGATAGATTAGAGACATCTGGGGATTAGTGGGGCCCAAATAAAGGACTTAGACTAAGCAGGAAAGTTATTAGTACATTATCTATTGTTTAACTGACGATAATTTAAATGTCAAGAGTGTGTGTCAGGAACCAGGAATGGGTTCGGCTGCTTCTGACCTTCAGGCAGTGTGCTAAGTCTTTGGTCCGCATTCAGTTCCAATGTTTCTTTTCAAAAAGAGTTTGCCGGTTTTTGCCACCCACATCCCCCAAATCCTGCTGCACTAGTCAACAGCCTAGTTCGTCCAGCAGTTGCGTTTGACGTGGATGTGAGGAGAATACAAGGAGTCTGCTAAGGGATATAGACAGGTTAAGTAAGTGGGTGAAGATTCAGCAGATGGAATATAATGCAGAACAATGTGAGGTGGCAAGAAGAATAATAAAGCAGAAGATTATTTAGATGGAGCAAGATTGCAAAATGCTGCAGTACAGAGGGATCTGGGTGTCCTAGTATACAAATCACAAAACGTCACCAAGCAGGTCAGGCAAAAGCCAGGAGACCAATGGAAGGTTGGCCTTTATTGCGAGGTGGATAGAGTCCAAACAAACATAGGAAAGACTTACTATAACTGCAATGACTCAGTGAGACCACATCTAGAATAGCATGTGAATTTTTAATTTGCTTACTTGAGGTAGTGAGCCTATACCAATTGGAGATTACAAGAATGAGATGATCTCATTGAGATTTTAAGATTCTGAGGGGCATTTGACAGAGAGTAGATGCTGAAAAGATGCAACACCTCATGGGGGAAATCAAGAACTGGGAGACATAATTGAAAAATTAGGAAGGGTGCCATTTCAAAACAAAAAGAACAGAATATCCTTTATTAAGGGGAGGAATTCCTTCTCTCAGAGGACCACTAGCCATTGAAATTCACTTCCACATAGAATAGTGGTGGCTAGGTCATTGAATCCATTCAAAGTGGATTGTCAGATTTTTAATAGACATGGCAGTCCAGGACTTTTAGGGGGTATGCAGGAAAATGGAGCTAAGGCCTTAATCAGTTCAGCTATGATCACATGAAAGAGTAGAGCAAGCTCAAAAGGCTTCGTCCTGCTGTTTCCATCAATCTGCTCAGACACACCTCTGGGGCAGGTGGATGTCGAAGCCTGACATTCTGGTCCAGAGGTAGGGATGCTACAAGAGACTTTCCATTTCCTATGTTTTATTCTTGTTATGAAGGGAATTAACAGGGAAGATAGTAGAGAGTTGCTTGCCATGAATGTGGAACATAGTGGACAGAGTTTCAGGATAAGGGACCAATCATTTCAGGTTGAGATGAGAAGCTGTTCTTCCCTCAGAGGGTTGTGAATCTTTGGGATTCATTATTTCAGAGGGTTTTGGATGCTCCATTGTTGAATATATGAGAGACTGGGCTAGGCTGAGTTTTGGCCTTTTAGGGAATCAAGGGGACGTGCAGAGGTGGAGACATTGAAGCAATTATGTTATTGATCGGGGAGGGGGGGGGGGGGGAGCTCAAAAGGGCCAAAGGGTGTACTCTTGCACCTATTTTGTCTGTTCTTATTCTTTACCCCGAGTGAATATCTCCTTTCGTCTCACTCATTATCGTTCCGGACAGATTTATCCCTTGACTGGATGGTATAGGTTTAAGGCAAGAGGGGAAAAGATTTAAAAAGGGACCCAAGGGGCAACTTTTTCAACACAGAGGGTGGTGTGTGTATGGGACGAGCTGCCAGAGGTGGAGGAGGAGGCTGGTACAATTACAACATTTAAAAAGGCATCTGGATGGGTGTATGAATAGGAAGGGTTTAGATGGTTATGGGCCAAACGCTGGCAAATGGGACTGGATTTGTTTAGAGTATCTGATTGGTGTGGACGAGTTGGACCAAAAGGGTCTGTTTCCGTGCTGTACATCTCTATGAATCTGTGACTGCATTTTTTTCCCCCCCAAATGAAAAGAGATCAATCTCAATGCAGTACAATCGCAGTCCATCAGGGCACAGGATCAGCATTCAGCGTCTCAAGTCAGTTCCTCTGGTTGACACAGCTTCATTTAGCCACTTGCTCCATCTCTTTCAATACTCTGACCTCTATAAACCTCAGCCTCAAAAAAAAAATTCCCAGTATGCACAGCGTTTTGGAAGGAGAGACATTCAGGTTTCTATAACTTAGGAGTGAAGCTGCTTCACAATTTCATTGCTAAATAGCCAGCTAATTTTAAAGTTATAACCCTTGGCCTGGAATCTGGTTTCAGAATCCATCGGCCCCATGAAAGGTGTATCAGAGATAAAAGGTACTGCAGATGCTGGAGAATCCGAGATAACAAGGCGTGGGGCTGGATGAACACAGCAGGTCAAGCAGCATCATAGGAGCAGGAAAACTTGACGTTTCAGGCCTAGACCGTCTAGGCCCGAAACGTCAAGTTTTCCTGCTCCTATGATGCTGCTTGGCCTGCTGTGTTCATCCAGCCCCACGCCTCGTTATCTCGGCCCCATGAAAGGCCTTTTTTTTAAAAAAAAGAAATCTGCGCTAACACCTCCATCAACTGGTCCACAGGTAGGAATGCGACAAGAGACCTTACCATTTCCGGGATAGTAGGAACTGCTGATGCTGGAGTTTGAGATAACAAGGTGTAGAGCTTCTCTACACCTCTCCTCTCCTCTCTACTCCTCTGATGCTGCCTGGCCTGCTGTGTTCATCCAGCTCTACACCTTGTTATCCTTTACCATTTCCTATGTTTTATTCTGACTGTGCTCAACCTTCTGGGACACAAGTTTGTGCACCATAATTTATCCCTTCAATCCCCAGTAGCATTTGGTTGCTGTAGTGCTGAACCCAACATGGACAGTAAATTCCAGCTCTCTCATCCTGGATCTTCTTATCTTACCTTTGGTGGTACATAAAACTCCAAGAGGAAGCGTTCTCCCTCCAGCCTGACCGCTTTTCGTAACAACAGCCGACACTTCTGCCACTGTGTACTGCTCACCGAGTTAGAGTCATCAGCTACCATGTACCTCAAAGTGCCTTCTCTTTGTATATCCAGCAGTTCCACTTTAGCAGATGAGGATCGGGTCAAGCGCAAACGTTCCAGCTTGTGGCTCCATTTGTCCCGGACCTCACTTTCCGATTTACCCCCCGGGGAGTCTTGACTCATAGACCTTTTGCCCTGCCCTGGGTCCAGCAGTGGCTCGGCAGAGGAGCGCCATTGTAAAATCTCCTTCATTCCATCGACCATACACACGCTCATGTTCCGCAGAGAAAACCCTTTCTTAAACTTTGACCTGCCAGAAGCAGTGACCGAAACATCCTCCGAGCTCCTGGAATGGCCAAAGTTCGACATATCCCAGACCTGCGCCTGCCTCAGGTACCTGCTCGAGTTCAACGTGCCGTCTATACTCTCAAGGGAGTCGGAGTTTACTTTCCTCTGGAGGATTTCTTTGCCATAAGGGAGCTGGCAGTTCTGGATGTCCGAAAATGGAGCAACGTTACATTTGATCGGAGAGTCAGACAGATATGGCCTGTTCACCTCCGAGGCAAAGTATTCCACAAAATGGGATGCAAAGTGTTGTGAGAAAGTGGTCTCTATCCCTGGGCACTCGTAGTGGGGATTCTCACTTATAAATATCCGGAATTTCTGGGCAAATTCAGCCGCTGCAGCTCGTGCCTGCACTTCACAAAACTCCTTCCAGTCTGGAATGTGTTGCAGAGAATCCGGACTTTCAGAATCACCATTCATGGCGAATTCACTGAAGCCCGATTAAGCTGTACGAGGGGAGACAGAAAGAGAAAAAAAAAAATCCATGGTTATCTCTGCTTTGGGTGATCTTTAGAGTGAGCACCAAACACACTAGCCGACGCACTGTTCATCTCAAAAACATTGAGCACCCAACAAAGTTTCAGAACCAAGGTGTTGCCCCGAAAGGATCACTGAATCACATGGTACAGCGAGTGTCCATTTGGACCATTGTCCCTGTACTAGCTCTTTGGAAGAGTTAGCCATTAACCATACTCGCCAGCCCTTCCCCTCCCACCCCCACACAACACTGAAATATTTTCAGTTGCAAATTTATATCCAATTCTCTCTTGAAACTTAACTATTGAAACAATTTCTGCCAGTTTATCATGCAGCAAACTCTAGGTTGTAACAAATCACTGCATAATTTAAACAGTCTCATTTAACTACCCTACCCCCTCACCCCTGATCTTCTGCCAAATTATTGAAGCATCAAATTTCAAAGGTTTGCGCTATGAATTTTGAATAAGATCTCTTCCCTTTAAAAGCAAAAGGACTCGCGAGTTGGACTCCTGGAAACAGCTTTGTCGCAAGGATCTGTGATCTCTAAGTTGACTGTGAGCAAACATGTTTCAGTGGTCTCTCGTAAATATTAACTGAATGAGATCAGAAACCACTTCAGTGTTCAAAACAGCGAAGAGGAGGGAGGCAAAAAAGAAAATGCTCTGGTCACCACGCAATGGGAGAATGGGAAACACACTGATAATTCATTAGCTGTGTAAGAAGCTCAAAACAGACAGTATTGAACAGCAGCAACTCACGTTCAGCTCTGCTGTTTTCCCCCACTCCGCACATTTGTTTTTGTGATCGCCACCTCCCGCTGTCCCTTGCAAGCAGGACCAGAAGAACAGATCACCAATTCTCCCTGTATTCACTGATGCATGTGAGATTATTCAAAGCGAGTCACGAGCTGGCTAAATGTTTGTGTCGCTGATTGGTGAGGGACAGTTTGACTAAGCAAAGAAAAGGGATGTGCAAAGATTTAAAATCTGCTAACCAAAGAGTAGTGTATAAATATACATATATCTTTTATATTTCTGGATACATAGCGACCGCTCATTGCGCAATGTTAAGATAAATCATACAGGAAATGGTTACTTCCCTGCCTATAATGCATGTTCAGAGACAAACAAGGCATGTTTGAGTTTGATATAGTAAAGCACATCCAGAACAGCAGCAAGTTTTCTTATAAACACCATGTTCTAGTTTCTCTTCAACACACAAAATTCTCAATGTAGTCTCTCTGATATCTCCAAGATTTGGCATTGGTATTGGACTCAATATGTCATTCTCAATTTGATAACTTTACTAACCAGAGGTTGGTTTAGCTCAGAGATAATAGGTACTACGGATGCTGGAGAATCCGAGATAACAAGGTGTGGAGCTGGATGAATGCAGCAGGCCAAGCAGCATCATAGGAGCAGGAAAGCTTGACGTTTCGGGCCTAGACCCTGATGAAGGGTCAGTGGAAAGTCATCTTTTAACCGGAAGGTTGAAGTCTCTTCAAGTCAATTGAGAGCTCCCACAAAGTGCACAGTGAAATTTGGGAGCCCTGAAGGATCTTTGAAGAACCCAGGTGGGATCAATGGGAGTTGGAGAATCATTATATTATGATCTTCAATAAGAGTAAGTATATTTCAGGCCTAGATAGATTTTTAATCAGTAAGGGAATCACGGGTCATAGGAAAAAAGGTAGGAAAGTGGAGTGAAGGATTATCAGACCAGCCATGACCTCACTGAATGACAGACTCAAGGGACTAAGTGGCCTACTTCTGCTCCTATATTTTATGGTCTTATCAGAGGCAGCTTTTACACCCCAAACAACTTTAATTTCTGTCAGTTGGTGTAAATTCACCAAAAGAATCTAAAGTTTCAATTACAATCAGCCACAGCTGAAAGGACTTCTCTGATCCCCAAACAATCAACAAACTGTGCACTTCAGCATAACTAAAGCGAACATGCTTCAGGTTTGGAGGAAGTGTTATACTGAGGCAGTGCTAAAAAGGTAGAGGTGTGTAAGGACCTTCCTCTACACAGGTGAGTGCACTGCTCACATACATCCAGAATGTGCTCGTCTGCTAGGTGCCATCTAGTTCATGGCAGGGTGCTCAGAATGGATGGTCTGGTACTGAATTTGTGGTAGCTATTGGTGACTGGGAGAGCATCTTACAGATCAAAGACAATCTTACTTTGAATTGCCCTTCTGGGGCCACGTAGATTCAAATTTGGGCACAGTTGGCCCGAACACAGGAGATCGTGAGTGATATTAAAAAGAGTGTAGTTATTCACGATAATCAACACAGAGATTAAATGGAAGACCAAGCGAACAGGAACCGTCAAGGGAGAAATAGATGGGGAAGACTGTAGCTTATCAAAGATGGAGAACTATGTGAATTGCATTGTTAGATTGCAAGAGGGCGTAATCTGAAATTTGCAGAATTTGTATTCCAAAAAGGTTGCTGTTATGAAGTCCTTGACATGTGTTGCCAAATGTTTGTCAGTGCCATAGTACAGTTGAAAAGCATTTGCTGAATTCATCAAGTGCTGACTTTTGTTTCCAATAATATCTTTGATAAATGAACCAGAGAAATGATCATGTCCACTCTGACTCCTGAACATATTTCAGTTATGCGAAGATAATTTCAAAGTTTGTAGATGTTGGCAGTGCTAGGGTGTAGTTCAAATAGAAGAGGGGAACTGTGACAAAAAGCAAGAATAAACTTGGAAAACGGATCTGTAAGGAACCTCAGTATAGATGAGAGAGGCAAAACATTTTAATGGGAAGAATTAACAGACCACATAGTCCTTAGAAAATAATTGTCTAAATGGGCTGTGATACAAATCAGCTCAAGTAATGTGAGTTCAAAGAGCGAAATAAAAGCAAACAAAACATTGAAGCTTATTTCTAGGAGGACAGAATTGAAAAACAAAAGATGTCCTGTCAAACTGGTACAGAACTGCAGAAAGACAATACCTGGAGTATGGTGACATGATAACAGTACTAACCTATAAAACTCATTGCAGTTTACATCATGCCCCAATCACTCATAAGATTCCTCACTGCATGATACAATGAAATTGGTGCACTCCATTACACCCACCACATCAAAATCAGACAGGGCATCAAACCAAGACCATACACCTGATGCTATCAGTTTCCCAATGGGAGAAAGAAGGATTAAAATCGAACCCATACTTACTGAGTATTTCCAGCATTTTACCACTTTTTTCCAAAATAAACTTAAGTCAAAAGATGTTTGAAATCATAACAAATTTACTGTAAACCACTGATCATGTTTTTCGCCCTGCCTTTCATACCATTCTACTTCATTCCCAGATCAGGCTGGTTATTCACACTAAATCCATAAATACCATTCCAAGCTTACAGCTTGAAGGTCAAACCTTCATTGCATTTTTATTCACCAGTACACCGACAGGCTGCTTTGCCTCACCAACATACTCTTCCCAAAAAGAAACCACTATATTACATTATGTTATTATAACTTCCTTTCAACTCTGAAATGGAATGTCAGATACAGGAGGAAGGGGCATCTTTATGAATCCCTTGTTCCAATACCGGAGCCTTCGATAGGTTACCCTGTAGCAGAATTATGAAGGTACAAGTATGTGCAGTCAGGGATGGATAGTTGAGTAGTGGCTAAAGGAAGCCAAGGCTGTTAGTAGCAGTGAACGTTATATTCTCAAATTGACAAATGACGGGAGTGGTGTTCCACAGGAACAGTAGCCAGAGCCACTGCTTTTCACCATTTGCATTTACACCACCCAACAGAATCAGACAAAACAACCCAGGCCAGGACTTCTCGGTGATCCTTGTTCAGTGGCTTGTTCCTTTGTTTAAGAAGGGCAACAGGGATAATCTGTGACATTGCAGGCCGGTGAGCCTTACGATAGTGGTAGGGAAATTATTGGAGAAGATTCTGAAGGCTAGGATTTACTCACATTTAGAAAAATATGGACTTAATCAGCAATAGGCAGCATCACTTTGTGTGGGAAAGGTCATGTCTCACATACTTGATTGAGTTTTTTGAGGAAGTGACAAAGATGATTGATGAGGGCAGGATGGTAGTTGCTGTCTACATGGACTTTAGCAAGGCCTATGAGAAGGACCATCTTGGCAGGTTGATTAAAAGAAAAGGTGAAGTCACATGGGATCTACAATGAGCTGGTAAAATGGATACAAAATTGGCTTAGTCATGGAAGACAGAGTATCAGTGGAGGGGTGTTTCTGACTGGAGATCTGTGACTAGTGGTATTCTGCAGGGAGTAGAGGAGAATGCAGGTGGCCTGATGAGTAAATTTGCAGATGACACAAAGATTGGGGGAGCTGTGGATAATAAAGAGGATTGTCAAAGGATACAGCAGGATGTAGATAGGCTGGAGACCTGGTCAGAGAAATGGCAGATGGAGTTAAACTTGAAAGGGTTCAGAAAAAAAATTTCAACGATGTTTGATCACTAGGTGGAGGCTGAATAGGCCAAGGTTTTTCTCCCCCAGAGCATCAGGAGTTTAAGGGGTGACCTTATAGAGGTTTTATAAAATCAGGAAGGGCATAGATAGGGTGACCAGCGAAGGTCATTTTCCTATAGTTTTAGATTCACCTACCAGAGGGCAGAGGTTTAAGGTGAGAGGAGTAAGATTTAAAAGGGACCTGAGGGGCAACATTTTCATGCAGAGGGTGGAGCATGTATGGAACGAGCAGCCTGAGGAAGTGGTGGAGACTGGTACAATTACAACATTTAAAAGGCATTTGGATGGGTACATGAATAGGAAGGGTGCAGAGGGATACAGGCCAAATGCTGGCAAATGGGACTAGTCAGATTGGGATGTCTGGTCGGCATGGATGAGTTGGATCGAAGGGTCTGTTTCCATGCTTTAATAGGGTCAGATTTCTATTGAATTCAAATTCCACCATCTGCCATGGTGGGATTTGAACCCAGATCCCCAGAACATTACCTAGGTATCTGGATTAATAGCCTAACAATTATTCCACTAAGTCATCACCTCCCCTTAAACTACAAATTAGATTTGGGGAAAAAAAGAAATCTATGAATCAAAACACATTAGTCAGCAAACAGCTGATACCGAGGAAACGTGATGAGATAATGCAAAATTGCCCAAGAAACAGACTGTTATTGTCAAGTGATTTAGTCATTCCCTTCAGTACCAATAATAAAAGGCAGGTTCTTCTGGGACTTCCTGTTGAACAGGCCTCCCGTTGACTGGCTGCTGTAACAGGACTGAGTATCTTTCTCTTCGGTACAAACTGATTCTGTTGATTTGTACAACATAGGAATCTTGTAGTGAAGCAACGTCTGAGCCAGTTACTCAGGCCTTTCACACATGCACAAATCTCAACCTGAACAACAGTGAAGTGTTCAATGGATCAAGCTTTGATAAGAATCTTTGAGCAGTTTAGGATATCTGGTCAGCATGGACGAGTTGGACTGAAGGGTCTGTTTCCTTGCTGTACAACTCTGACTCTATAAATGTGAGGCAATGTATTTTGGAAGGTCTAATACAGAAGGGAAGTATGCAGTAGTTGTCATAACCCTTAGTAGCATCAACATATAGAAGGATGGAAACAAGTGGATAAGGTGATCAAGAGGACATATGGCACACTTGCCTTTATCAGTTGGGGCATAGAGTATAAAAATTGGCAAGTCATGTTGCAGCTGTAGAGAACTTTAGTTAGGCTACCTTTGGAATAATGTGTACAGTTCCAGTCGCCAGCCTGTAAGAAGGATGTGGAGCTTTTTAGAGAGGGTACAGAAAAGACTTACTGGAACGTTGCCTACTTTGGAGGGTATTAGGTATGAGGAGAGATTGGACAGACTTTGTTTATTTTCACCTGCAAGTTGAAGGATGAGGGCGAGCTGACAGATGTTTACAAAATTACGAGAGGCATGGATAGAACAGATAGGTGAAGTCTTTTTCTCAGGGTGGAAATGTCATTACTCAGGGACGTAGGTTTAAGGTAAAAAGAGTAGAGAAGGTTGATAGTTTGGGGAACGTGGTGAAGGAAAGCCATGAAGAGACGACATTGTATGCAATGTTTAATGTGGTGGACCACAAGGCATGGTGGGTGATGGCTGCAACAGTGGGGTTTGAGGGAATGTGAAGTAGCAGATAGAATGCATTTACCCCGACAGTGCCACTGCTAGGCTTTTCTCTGGACCATGGATACCACACTAACCTGGGGGCAGCTTCAGAGCAGGCTGGCAGGGTCTGGTGCTGTGGTTTCCTCTGGCAGTCCTTGAGGAGAGAGGATGCCCCCACCTCTCCAGCACTCTATACACCAAGAGCTCCGAGTCCCTGGCATCAACCTGCCTTTGCCAGCTATCTCCGCAGTTATTCTTCCCACACTGCAACAGTGACCTGGTGCCCAAGTGGGGTTGAAATCGGATGCTGGCAGCACCAATTCTGGGAGGTACCAGCATTACCGAGCACCTCTTCCTTGGTGAGTGCAGGATGGCACTAGTGAGGCATTGACTAGTCATGGTGCATACATAATGAAGTGAGCCATGGAGAATCGAGTGAGGAAACTCACCAGAGGTCACCACGGGAAATCATCATGAACCTACAGCTCCCCCTCCCCTCAGAGGTTGACACTTTGCTAATTTTTGGTAAAATTCAAATCTTTGTGCCTTAGCTTCTATCCTTAGTCACAATACGGTTTTACTGAAAACATGAGACAATCTCACTCCAAACAGATGAGGACAAAATGTCTAACACATTATTCATGTTATCAGAGTGCTCTGCCTGGTTTTATAACAAATGGTGCACTTTTGACATGCATTTCTCATTGGAATATAGAGAGGTGCACAAATAATTAAAAAGTCTGTTTTAGGTGCTCGTTGAGGGTAAGAGGCTGGGAGGACTCCCTGCTTTTCTTCAATATAATCCAATGGAGAAAGCTGCCTGTTGGTTTAATGCACCATCCAAAAGATGACATCCCACCCCATGCTATGATAATGTCATACTAGCGGAGAAGTTGGGAAACTCCTCAAATATTTGACAGCCTCAAACAAGCAGCATTTGGGGACTCGAATCATTAACTAATTCTCTTGCTGCAGATGCTCCCAGGGCCTGCTGAGCCTTTCCAGCACTTTGTTTTTATTTCACATCTCCAGCATCCAAAGTACTTTGCACTTATCGGAGTATTTTAAAATTACAATAGAAATTGAAGCACTTCTATAGTACACATGTTGATCACTTGTTAGTGTATAATTGGTTTCTCTAAACTACCCGTGTTACTCATGATCGAGTGTGGCAGTCACACACAGGAGAGGTTACTGTCGCCAGACATACCAAGCCGTGGGAGAGGGTGAAATGCTGCTTTATATCTGTGTTCGTGCCCTTCGGAGGGTGTTACACCCACACCTGAGCGTAGCCCAGTAAGCAGCTTCAGTTAAAACTGTTTCCACGAGCCAGCATTGGACTGTAGAGAGCACACTTCTGTTTCAGCACTGGCTCCACTATCAATCAACGGGTTTGCATTTCTGTCAGCCCCTTGGCTAAACACAATATGTAGAGCAGGCACCCGTGCCAAGGGAATTAAAATTACAGCTCCGGCCCAAAAGTGCTCAGAATGATTAAAGGTGGCAGCAGTAGATGAGGACTGGCGCCTTTGTAGGTGTATTAACAGGTGCCAATGCCTGGCCAGTTATTCCATCGCCTTTGGTGAGCACAAAGAAATCTATGTGCTCTGTAATCCCATAAAGGGAGAAGGGATTATTTTTTAAAAAAAAGGAAGTCCTCTTTCTGGCTAACTCTCACTTCCTCCTACTGTTCCTTCATTCAATTGTAAAGTTGGCAAATGCTGCTTGATGCCCCCACAGTTGGTGCTCAGAAACATTTGCTGTGGCTGTGAGGAAAGACACCCTTGGGGATCTCACAGACTTGAAGCCTGTGAACAGACAGGACCAGATGTATCCAGCTGTAAAACACAACATTTTTCACGGCTTCACAGTTTATCACTCTGCCAGTCTTTTGCACTTCCCAGCCCCAACCATCATAAGAGATACATTCCATTCTTATTTCAACTTAATCTCAGTTGTTGAGGGAGTTTAGACAGACAGCCCAACCACTCCCATTTACATACAGCTACTGTAGCTGTAAGATCCCAATTCTGTCCCTCACTGGAGCTGGATTTCCTGGCCTTTTGGAGTTGAAAGTGGATGGGGGGTGGGGGGCAGGGAAAACAGAAGGTGGAGATTTCGGGAAGGCCATATTGTGATGACTTCTACTGCATTTGTTACTCTGGGCAGTGTATCCAGTTGTCAGCAGCCAGTTATGATAATGAAGGCCCCAACGAGAAGCCATTTGGAGCCAGTGCTGAATTGTTTACCCATCCGAGCAGCATCTCCACAACATGAGCAGATGCTGCTGGTTTAACCAGCTGCAGACCACTCGGCTAGAGCTCCATGCTGCAATCACAATGCTGCAGGGATGAAAGGCCACCACTCTGTCTGTGAACAGATTCTTCTGCAGGATTTTGTCCACCAACCTAGCTCCAGCCCCAGCTTCAGGCCCTTTCAGTTTCTAACTCAATGCAGGTTGATGAGGGTGCCCCCATGTTAAGGTACCGTCACATTCCACTGCCTGCCTCAGTCATGCCCATCTCTCTGTGAAGCTGCCAGCTGGACACTGCTGACGGCCTTCTGATTGACACTGGCTGTCTACCTGATGAGGGGGTTACCTCTGGCAGATTCCATTAGCCGATGCTGCAATGCCTATGAATGCATTAAGAAACTGGGTGTGAATATTATGATATTGAAGAATCCAACAGACATTTATTGCAACCAGCTATTAAATTACCAACATTAAATTCTCAGGTACAGCAATGTCTGGACTAATATTGAACTAATGGTTACAACATAATGGTTATGATAAAGAAGGAGACCACTCAGCCCACTGTATCCACACCAGTTCTTCAAACTAGTATCATTACCTACTGCCGGTCTTCTGCTATTTCTCCACACCCTTGCACACTATTTCTATCCAAACAATCATTTAGTTTATTTAACCTGCCTTCATATTTCCAGGCGGTGCTTTCCAAACCCAAACTACTCGCTGTGTGAAAATGCTATTTTTCTTCATAACCTATGCTTCATTCGCACATCGCTTTAAATCTATGCCCTCTCATTGTTCCATTAATGGAGCAGTAACAACTTCTCCCTATCTACTCTATCCAGCCCACTCAAAGCTTCTTACAACCTTCTCTCCAAGGAGAACAGTCCCCAACTTCTTCAATCTATCCTTATCACTGGAATCATACTTATAAATCGCTTCTGCGCTCTCTCCACTGCATTCACATCTTGCCAATAATGTGTCGCCCACAATACACCAGTGGAGGTATATCAAGTGCCTTACACAAGTTCAACATCATCTCCTTGCTCACATACTCTACTGATAAAGCCAAGGAAACTTATTTACTGCTGTCTGCACCTGTCCAGCCATTTTCACCAATGTATGTATACACACAGGTCTCTCTGTTCCTACACCCCCTTTAGAATTGTACCCTCTATTTTATAATTTTCTTCAATGTTCTTCCTACCAAGGTGCATCACCTCACACTTGTGTGCATTGAACCTCACCTGCCACCTATCTGTACACTCCAAACTGTCAACGTCTTTTCCGAGTTTCACCTTGTCCTTCTCAGTTCTACAACACTTCCAAGTTTGGATGCTAACCCTGGGGAACTGGACTACAAAATTTCCTTCAGCTCGAAAAAATACTTATCAACCACGAATTTCTGTTTCCTATCCCTCAGTATCCCCAGTATCTACGTTACTACTGTCCCTTTTATACCATAACCTATAACATTCCTCACAAGTCTGTTGTGTGACACTTCTGAAAATCAGTGTATGCCACATCAACAGCTTTACACTTATCCATGTTTTCTGTTAGCTCGTCAGAAAACTCCAGCAAGTTAGACAAGATCTCCCCTTTAGAAATTTGTGCTGAATCTTACTAATCAACCTCTTTTTCCATGTGACTACTATTTCTATCCCAAATATTTGTTTCTAGAAGCTTCCCACCAAAGTTAAATGGTCAGAGAAGCATTCTTCTGATAGCATGTCATGCTACAGGTGGTCAGCAGTAAGATGGGTGGCGAGACTTTTATATGCTTGAGTTGGACACTATGATACGGTAATGATATCATGAACATATTTCTTAAAAACATACTGACACAGTGTGATATAACAATACCTGCCAACCTAACAGGGCAACAAGTGATCAGTTGCAGGCCACCTTCCAAAACATTGTTCAGATGGCATGCTAACAAGACAGGGAAAGTCAAGAGCTCCACATGGCTCAAATGACAGAATCCTAACCATAAAATCCAGCCCCTCATGTCCAAGTCTGTTGTAGATGAACTGCTGTGGTAAGTCAACAATTCCACAGTGGTTGTCTCATGATATCAGTATAGTAGATGATGAACCAATGGCGTGCCTTGGTCTATTTTTAACCAGAAGTTTATCTGTGTTTGCATCAAGCTGGAGAATCAATGGAGACACATCAGGCACATCGTGAATGACCAACATCACAGGGCAAGAATATCTCCCACTTGAGATCTCACCCAGAAACTTATTTCACTGCACTAGACTAGTGCCCAAAAGTTTAATGAACAACAGTGCACTTTATGGAAATACCACTTTCAGCCTAGAAATTTTGGCCAGTCCCATACAACGGTGTTTGCACGGTACAATATTCAGCCTGGGACAGGGGAAGGAATATCACATCACATCATGTTGAGAGAAAAGATTATTGCTCAATTACTGTTAGCTGGTTCTTGTTGTCAGAGCAGCAGCAAGCATTAGACAGTGAGGCAGCCAAATGAGCTCACAAAAGAAAAGTCCACATTAATGTCATACAGTGTGATATCAGACTCTCAGGAAAGACATATGCTCAACATCTTTGCACTTCAAACTGGGAAGTGACGTGCCAAATGTGGAGAATGCATGGATTTTCTTTATCTATTCACTCATGGGACAGGGGTTTCCTGGCCAGGACAGCATTTATTTTCCATCCCTAATTACTCAGAGGGCATTTAAGTGTCAGAGTCAACCACAGTACTGTGGGTTGAGTCACATGCAGGCCAGGTAAGAATGGCAGTTTCCCCCTCCCTAAAAGGGGATTAGTGAACTAGATGGGTTTTTTCCAAACAACCGACAACGGATTCATGGTCATCATTAATAAATAATCCTGGAATTAAATTCAAAATCCTTCCTTCCAGGATTTGAACCCAGATCTCCAGAACATTAACTGAGTTTCTGAATTAATAGTCTAGTGATAATACCATTAGGCCATTGCCTCCCTAGAGAGAAACTGGGCTTCACCCACTGGAAGGACACATGCTCAATGTTGACTTGAAAGGGGAGATTTACTAGTTCCTACTGATCTTTCAATCTGCAGCCCCATGAGAACCAAAGCTAATTTTTATTCATTTTCTTTCATTCAAATTAATGAAAGTTATATAAATATTTGAACACAGTGATATTTCAGGTTAAACACAACTCATTTAAATTAAATCAATGTGGGAATAGTGGAATATTATGGGTATGAGAGACTGGAAACACAGACGGTGCTGTAATTAACTTTCCTCCAGTTTCAGATATTATCAGTCACGTCTGTGTTTCTTGGCACCATCATTAAAGCCTTTGCCTTTTTTTCAGCTCCAGAGATAAGTGGGAATTACAAATAGACATTGCCTCCTCTCACTGCTGCACAGCTTCCAGTTCCACTTCTCAACCTGGGCCGTGAGAAGTTGTGGTGTTTCTGGCATGGTTCAAGAAACATTGCGGAAACAGTAACGGTGAAGGGAAATGTGACATTCCTGGGATAATCAAAACAAAGGAGTCTTCAGTTCACCAACCATATCATCAACATTAAATGCCATGATTAAGTAATCAGGTGCCAGAAGTCCCGGTCTATTGATTTTCACTGTCCAAATGTTTCTATTGGAGTTTATGATACCCTTACCAGTTAAAATGTACAACGTTTCTCTATATGATAGGTCTTGAAAGAAGAGCATGCATTTGCTACACCAGACGTCTGTAAAAGATAAAAAAACTAAGGTGTGCAGGTGAATCAAAATTTCCTCTTTGTTTATACAAACAGGGGCCTTGTGCCTGTTTGATGCCATATACACCATTCAAATACTCTGTGCCAGGCTGGTACTGTTGTGCAAGGTCATGGTTCTAAAACCATTAATGTCGAAGTTGTCTTAGGCTCCACCCAATCTGATGATGTTACACACAGTCTTTGGGTGAAGAATCTAGAAGGAGGTCCCAATGAAACAGACATGTCCACCTCTGGCTCCTGATAATTTTAAGTAAACAGGCTTAACTAGTCAATGTAACATGCATTTATTGCCTCTAAGCTGTGCAACTCTTCCAAAGTCAAACCAATTGGTTTTAGAGGTCAATGCCATGCATAGGCCTCAGAGGTCCACACATTGCTGTTATCTAAAACAACAATAAGTTAGTTAATTGAACAAGTGCCTTTTCTGATTAAGACCCATCAGTAGTCTACTCTTACCACTAACAGGAAGGCAGTTTGACTCAAAAGACATACTGACCAGTGGCAGTACTATATTTT
>JAHRHZ010000153.1:830463-855254 GCA_024137785.1 Ginglymostoma cirratum | reverse complement strand
AGGCCCGAAACGTCAAGCTTTCCTGCTCTTATGATGCTGCTTGGCCTGCTGTGTTCATCCAGCTCTACACCTTGTTATCTCAGATACTTCCAAACAGAACACAGGGTTGGACACCTTAGAGAAAATGTGTGACAAACAGATAATGCTTAATTTTGAAACCCAAGTCTGAAGCTGAACAAGTCACGACACGATAGAACAATACAGCGCAGAACAGGCCCTTCGGCCCTCGATGTTATTAACAGTGTCCTATGACGTCACTAATCGCAAAAATAACAAAGAAGGCACAGATGTTTTTGAACAGATTCAGGCAGCCTAGAGACCAAACAAAATTCTTGAAAGGACAAGATTTGCCAAAAAAAAAAGCTCAGCATCCAAGGGAATCTGTCAATGATTTATTGAATGATTTCAGCAGATTAGTTTTTAAAAAAAAAAACACACAAAAGTGTGCCTGTACAGCTTTGAAGTCAGAAGAGACAAAAAGATTTTTTGTATTTTTGAGATAGTGGGAACTGCCGATGCTGGAGAATCTGAGATAACAAGGTGTAGAGCTGGATGAACACAGCACACCAAGCATCATCAGAGGAGCAGGAAAGCTGATGTTCCGGGTCTAGACCCTTCTTCAGAAACCGAAACATCAGCTTTCCTGCTCCTCTGATGATGCTTAGCCTGCTGAGTTCATCCAGCTTGACGCCCTGTTGTATTTTTGATATTTTTTGTCAAATTTCTTAATGTCCAAAGAAAAGTTAATTTGAATATCTTTCTCCAAAGTTATGTAGGAAGCAGAAACCTGAAAGTTCCTGAGAGGAGAAGAGCAACAGAACCAATTCACTTTAAGTAGTCTAGAGGGATCTGTGACAAGCCAGCACAATGAGTAAGCAAAACAGCAGAAACAGAGACTTCTTGGTAAGGTCCTGGGGAGCATTGCTGAATAAACAGACCAGGAGGTGCAGGTTCATAGTTCCTCGAAAGTGGAGTTGCAGGTAAACAGGATAGCTAAGGTGGTGTTTGGTACGCTTGCCTTTATTCATCAGTGCATTGGGAGGTTGGGAGGTCGTGTTGTGGCTGTACAGGACATTGATTAGGCCACTTTTGGAATACTGCATTCAATTCCAGTCTCCCTGCTATAGGGAACATGTTGTTAAACTTGAAAGGGTTTGGAAAAGATTTACAAAGCATGTTGCCAGGATTGGAGGTTTGAGCTACACAGAGGTTGAATCAGTTTAGCTGCAATTTCTCTCACTCATGCTGTGCATGCTACAATTAAACACCAAACATCCGTATAGTAGTTAGCCAGGCACGCTGCAAAGAGCAGGAATCTAAAGGGTAGGTTTTAAGCAAGAGCTGTTAGGTCTGTGATCATATACAAGATCAGAATCAAGATCAATTATTCTCAAGCCAAAGAGTTACAAATATTCCAACTAAGGGAATGTGTTCTGGACGAATTCTGCAACCTCCAGAGAGCCTGCATTTAAGAAGCTAGAGACTTGGAAGAAGATGGGAACGTGGTAAGTGCTTACACACAAGTGTATAGGTGTTAACTGTAGAGGGAAAAAAATGCTTGTGGGGAGATGTTGTAGAAGGTAATGCTTCTGAGAGAGTTAATATTGAAGTTGCATTAAGTTCCACCCAATACGACAATGTCACACAGCCTTGGGATGAAGGATCAAGCAATCTAGCATGCAGCTCTTATGGAGACAGATCGGTCATCTCTGGCTCTTGATCGTCAGAAGCTGGTCAATGTAACTTGTATCTATTACTAGCATGCACAAAATTACCTCATGTAAAACTAGTGATCTTGCTAAGACTCACTGTGATCTATCCTCTAATTATCCACTGATAAGCATACATAGCATAGAAAGGAAAATTAGTGGCAGCACTATCATTAGTCCTCCACCCATAACCCAATGCACAGTTACTTCCAAAAAAAAAAAAATCAAATGTGACTCACATAATGCCTAACCTTACAGGAAACTTGACAGGCACAAGTTTGGAACATAGTGGAACGTGGAGCAGAGTGGTCAGGAAATTTTCTAGCCAAGGACCAGTACTGACTCAACTGGAGTACTCCCTCCATCGCCCCACTTCTCCCCTGAGCACTTACCTGAAGGTTTTGTACGAACACAATGACCAAATATTGCGGTCCTGTTCACCAAAATGTTTCAGGAGATCGAGCAAGATTGACCCAAGGCCCAAAATTGGCTACGTGCAAACTGTTTTCAGTAGTGACTGAGCATTAGCTGTATTCAACTTCTACTGAGCAGTTAACACTGAACATTCAGATTGATTGTTTTAAAGATAATCCCAGTGAATGGCTCCTTTGTTAGTCAGCTGATGTAATAAATCAGTTTAGCTGCAATTTCTCCCACTCATGCTGTGCATGCTACAATTAAACACCAATCATCTGTATATTAGTTAGCCAGGCACACTGCAAAGAGTAGGAATCTAAAGGATAGATTGTAAGCAGGAGCTGTCTGGTCGGTGATCATATACAAGATCAAATGTTGTTAAATGTAGTACAGAGGATTACACAAAAACAAAGCAAAGATTTGGACTGGGTGTTGTGTTTAAAATAGTTCATGACACAAATAGATCATTGATGCCTAAAGAAAGTGGAATGCCTCAGACATAGATCAACGCAGGCAGACAACATGTCGACACTGCACTGCTTTCAATGCAAGGGAATTCAGCCCCACACAGTCCAACTCCAGACTCTGATCAGTGTTACAGTGGGTAACTCCAGTCTTTATAAATCATGCTAATATTTCTCCAGTTTCTTAACAGTACTATTACATATCGCTTAACAGTTAAAGAGCTATGTGAAGTCAGAATAAGAGATTTTAGAAATAAAAGTTATTAACTACAATTATATTCAGATGGCTGTGTGAAAATATCATGCTATAGGAATATAAAAGCAGTAGGAGGTCATTCAGCCCAAGAACCTGTTTCACCGTTTAATTGGATAATGGCCAATTTACATCTTAACTCCATTTAGCATATCTTTATTCCTTATCCTTGGACTCTCTTATGCAACATCTACTATCTCAGTCAATTGACTCACAGCATCGATGACTTTTTGGGGTTCCACAACACTATACAAAGGATATTAAAGCCATTTGTGTGTAGTGCACTTCTTCAGGATTGAAAAGTTACCATGTGGAGACACTCGAGATATTGGAAACATAACCATTGAAATAGAGATGTAATTGATTTTTTTTTTTTTTAAATTGTGGGCACCACTGACTGGCCCAGCATTTATTGCCCAGAGGGCAGTTAAGAATCAACGATATTGCTGGGGTCTGGAGTCACATGTAAGCCAGACCAGGTAAGGACAACAGTTCCCTTCACTAAAAAGGATATTAATGAACTGGAAAGGTTTTTCCTGACAATTGGCAACGGTTTCATGATTACCATTGGCCTCTTATTTCCAGGTTATTGAATTCAAATTCCACCAAACATGGTGGGATTCAAACCCAGGTCCCCAGAACCTGGGTCTCTGGATTAATAGTCCAGAGATATTACCACTAGGCCATCATCTCGGCAGTAAGCGAGAACATGGAGTAATCAGATCAGTCATGATTTTATTGGAAGGCAGAGCAGGTTTGAGGAGGGTCTGAAAGGCCTGCTCCTGTTCCTAGTTTGTGTTGCTTCAGTGTATACAGTCATCAGCAAGTGGTGGGAATGAACTTACAAACCTTGAGGATGCAGTTGTTCTACTTCTCCATCGGCCATGCTTACAAGCATTTCTGGGTCTTCCCCCACTCCTGTGGGGTTCAATATTAAAGGCCTCCTCCTTCTGTCACTATTATTGTGGGATGCCTTGTCCTGTAATTAAAAACCATGAGAAATGAGGCATTCTAGTTCCCAAGAAAAGATGTGTCAGTAGCTTTAGTCAGCATAGTGATAGCCACCCATCCAGGTATCACACAGTTGTCTTAGATGCAGTGCTTCTGTTGAGGTTGAATGTATACGGGAGTGAGGGAGCACTCAGTGGTGAAGGCTGAGAAACAGCCAAGTTGCCCCACTCACCTAATGGGCACTCGTAGGTTAGTTTGAAAGTACTTAAGGAAGCATAAGCACTGATTGTTTTATTGGAAACAGTTTGTGTTATGGACCAGACCAAACCCCTGTAAAACATTAACAAGATAGCCTAGATCCTAACTTATCTCATTTTAAAAGGCAAGTGCCAGGCATTGCGTTCCAGATGTGATTTGATTGGCCAAACTATCAGTCTTGATGCAAAACACACTTTATTCATACACTAAAGATATGCAAAATTAGAATATTTAACTGTATTGGAAAATTTAACAGAATAGGTCATTTAACTCCTAAACAGTAATTGTTCTAATATAATAACATCCCATAGACAGACCATTGGCAAAGGCAAATTCAGTAAAATTAATTGTCTGACATGCAATTCTAGAGCAAGAAGAGAACCCCCAGCTTTTAGCTGTAACAGAAAGGGAAAAATAGCTTCCACACCCAGCTTCAACTACTTGACCCCACCCATTCAGGTTGATTCTATCGTTACAACTTTTCAAAAAACTAAAGCCTGACAAGCTGTTTACTTTATTGGCTTTGGAGCAGACTGCTCATCACCTGTCTCAACCTTTCTTCATAAATAAAAATGTGACAAAACACCTCTTAAAGACAGTGCCATCACACCTGGCTCAGTTTCCTACATTGCCTGGCCAGGTCCCTTATACATCAAAATAATACTCATTGGAAGTTGTTCTATTAATTTTACAGTTTCAGGTGCTAAAAGAGCCAATTACCACTTTGGTATGAGTATCATTATCAAAATAAAACAATTTCAATACCACAGTAATAACAAAGCCAATGCAATATTACTGCCATGCCACTACAGACTCATCAACGTAGGACATACACAAGTTATCATTGAAACTCCTGGATAAGTATCATTACTTTATCATCATGAGCAATACCTAAATGCTACCATTTAATATTGTGCGTCAGATGCAATTGAGCATTCTTACCTCAGAGTCAAAAGGTTGTGAATTCAAATTCTACCAAATACTTACAAGCTCAAAAATCTAGTTAAATGCCACATGACAGTACAGAGGGAGTGCTGCATTGTCACAGTTGCTACCTCTTAGACAAGAAATTAAAACAGTTGCCCAATTGTCCTCTCAGTTGTGTATATATATAAACATCATATTTCACTATGATCTTCAGAGAGTGCGTCGATGATCAATACTTGATCCAACACTGAAAAATAGATGATGTTCTGACTGTTTTTAGATGTTTACTGTCAGCTGCGATATTTTCTACTTTCCAACAGTCGCTAAGCTTCAAATTGTCAAAGAACAGTGAAAACACCTTGAATTTTTTTAATAAGAAGTTTTGTTATGGGCTGTGGGCACTGCTGGGCTATGTCAGCATTTACGGCTCATCCCTTGAGAAGATGGTGGCGAGCTGCCTTCTCGAACCACTATAGCCCACATGCTGTTACCCCACAATACCATTAGGAAGGGAGTTCCAGAATTTTGACCCAGCGACAATGAAGAAACAGTGATATATTTCCAAGTCAGGCAAGTGAGTTACTTCAAGGAGAACTCACAAGTAATGGTGTTGCCATGTATCTGCTGCCTTCAATAGCGATTATAGATTTGGAAAGTGCTGTCTCAGAAGATTAGTTTGAGAGACAGTTCTCCCAGTTTAAGCATTAGCCTTCAGAAGTTAGTAAGGGGGACTTTCAGGACTAAGTTTATCATCGTTACTTCTAGTGAATAGGTCGATACTTGGTTCTCAGTTTGTTTCATTCCTTTCAGATATTTTAAGCAGTTTGACATAACTCTATAAGGGCCTTAAGAGCCACTGGAGGACAGTTAACAGTCCACCACATTGCTGCAGATCGGGAATCACATGTAGGCCTCGACTGGGTAAGGGTCGCAGGTTTCTGTTACTCAGTGAACAAGCTGGATTTTTATGATGATTGTCATCTTTCTATTGCAGATTCTTTGAATTCAAATCCCATCAGCTACACCTGCTATGCTGGGATTTAAACCTCGGTCCCCAGTGCATACAACAACCTCCTTGAGATTTCTTGCTCTCCAAACAAAAAGTCCCAACATCCAGCACTTCTGCTAAAGTCCACAAAATGAAACAAACGCAGAATTTTCAGTCATAGACAATAGTGGAGCTAATGACGAGGATCAAAATTGCAAAAAGATTCTTTCTGCTGCTGAGCCTGGCTGTGAAGACACACATTAATTCTTCTTTGAATTAATTGCAAAGGCAAAGTTAGAAACAAATTCCTTGCAAAGAGATAATAGGTACTGCAGATGCTGGAGAATCCGAGATAACAAGGCATGGGGCTGGATGAACACAGCAGGCCAAGCAACATCATAGGAGCAGGAAAACTTGATGTTTCAGGCCTAGACCCTTCTTCAGAAATGGGGGAGGGGAAGAGGGTTCTGAAATAAATAGGGAGAGAGGGGGAGGCGGATAGAGGAGAGGATAGGTGGAGAGGAGGCAGACAGGTCGAAGAGGCGGGGATGGAGCCAGTAAAGGTGAGTGTAGGTGGGGGGGTAGGGAGGAGATAGGTCAGTCTAGGGAGGACGGACAGGTCAAGGGGGCGGGATGATGTTAGTAGATAGGAGATGGGGGTGGGGCTTGAGGTGGGAGGAGCGGATAGGTGAGAGGAAGGACAGGTTAGGGAGGTGGAGATGAGCTGGGCTGGGTTTGGGATGCGGTTGGGGGGAGGGGAGATTTTGAAGCTTGTGAAGTCCACATTGATGCCATTGGGCTGCAGGGTTCTCAGGCTGAATATGATTTGTTGTTCCTGCTGCCTTCAGGTGGCATCACTGTAGCATTGCAGGAGGCCCAGGATGGACATGTTGTCTGAGGAATGGGAGGGGGAGTTGAAATGGTTCGCGACTGGGAGGTGCAGTTGTTTGTTGCGAACTGAGCACAAGTGTTCTGCAAAGCAGTCCCCAAGCGTCTGCTTGGTTTCCCCGATGTAGAGGAAGCCACAACGGATACAGCGGATGCAGTATACCACATTGGCAGATGTGCAGGTGAACATCTGCCTGATGTGGAAAGTCTTCTTGGGGCCTGGGATTGGGGTGAGGGAGGTGGTGTGGGGGCAGGTGTAGCACTTCCTGCAGTTGCAGGGAAAAGTGCCGGGTGTGGTGTGGCTGGAGGGGAGTGTGGAACGGACAAGGGAGTCGCGGAGGGAGTGGTCCCTCCGGAAGCCTAATAAGGGTGGGGAGGGAAAGATGTCTTTGGTGGTGGGGTCTGATTGCAGATGGCGAAAGTGTCAGAGGATGATGCGTTGGATCTGGAGGTTGGTGGGGTGGTACGTGAGGACGAGGGTGATTCTTTTTTGGTTATTATTGCGTAAGGGATGTGTTACGGGAAATGCGGGAGACTTTTTACGGGAGTGGAATGTCTCATCCTGGGAGCAGATGCGGCGGAGGCGAAGGAATTGGGAATAGGGGATGGCATTTTTGCAGGAAGGTGGGTGGGAGGAGGTGTATTCCAGGTAGCTGTGGGAGTCAGTGGGCTTGAAATGGACATCGGTTTCTAAGTGGTTACCCGAGATGGATTCAGAGAGGTCCAGGAAGGAGAGAGAAGTGTTGGAGATGGTCCGGGTGAACTTCAGGTTGGGGTGGAAGGTGTTGGTGAAGTGGATAAACTGTTCGAGCTCCTCGTGGGAGCACGAGGCGGCGCCGATGCAGTCATCAATGTAACGGAGGAAGAGGTGGGGTTTAGGGCCAGTGTAGGTACAGAAGAGGGATTGTTCCACGTAACCTACAAATCTCAGATGTCCTCATTCTTCAGGGACCGCAACGTTCCCCCCCCCCCACAGTGGTTGAGAACGCCCTCGACAGTGTCTCCCGCATTTCCCGTAACACATCCCTCAATCCCCGTCCCCGCAATAATAACCAAAAAGAATCCCCCTCGTCCTCACGTACCACCCCACCAACCTCCGGATCCAATGCATCATCCTCCGACACTTCCGCCATCTGCAATCAGACCCCACCACCAAAGACATCTTTCCCTCCCCACCCTTATCAGGCTTCCGGAGGGACCACTCCCTCCGCGACTCCCTTGTCCGCTCCACACTCCCCTCCAGCCCCACCATACCCGGCACTTTTCCCTGCAACCGCAGGAAGTGCTACACCTGCCCCCACACCTCCTCCCTCACCCCAATCCCAGGCCCCAAGACGACTTTCCACATCAGGCGGATGTTCACCTGCACATCTGCCAATGTGGAATACTGCATCCGCTGTATCCATTGTGGCTTCCTCAAAATCGGGGAAACCAAGCGGAGGCTTGGGGACTGCTTTGCAGAACACCTGCGCTCAGTTCGCAACAAACAACTGCACCTCCCAGTCGCGAACCATTTCAACTCCCCCTCCCGTTCAGACGACATGTCCATCCTGGGCCTCCTGCAATGCCACAGTGATGCCACCCAAAGGCAACAGGAACAACAAATCATATTCAGCCTGGGAACCCTGCAGCCCAATGGTATCAATGTGGATTTCACAAGTTTCAAAATCTCCCCTCCCCCAACCACATAAAACCAGCCCAGTTCATCTCCACCTCCCGAACCTGACCTTCCTCTCACCTATCCCCTCCTCCCACCTCAAGCCCCACCCCCATCTCCTATCTACTAACATCATCCCGCCCCCTTGACCTGTCCATCCTCCCTGGACTGACCTATCTCCTCCCTACCCCCCTACCTACACTCACCTTTACTGGCTCCATCCCCGCCTCTTCGACCTGTCTGCCTCCTCTCCACCCATCCTCTCCTCTATCCGCCTCCCCCTCTCTCCCTATTTATTTCAGAACCCTCTTCCCCTCCCCTATTTCTGATGAAGGGTCTAGGCCCGAAACGTCAAGTTTTCCTGCTCCTATGATGCTGCTTGGACTGCTGTGTTCATCCAGCCCCATGCCTTGTTATCTCCTTGCAAAGAAGTCTGGTATTCCCTCGAGATTGAAAAGGGAACTGATAGCATTAAAAAAAAGAGCAATATTGAATGGCATGATAGAAGTGGCATTAGACTGGATGGGATAATAAGGGGGAGCGAGCAGGAAGGTAGGGTTAGAATGGGGGGGGGGGGGAAGAAATATTAAAGGTACAGGGAGTGAGGGTGAGGAAAAAGAGTGGGATTAGACTGTGCAGGATACTAAAGAATGTGTGGAGTAAACAAAAATGTGGGATTGGCCTTCCCTGGTCTACGGAAAACAATCGCAGCCTATTCTCTCTTCATAACTGAATCGCTTAAGTTCCGATAACATCCTGATGAATCTCTTCTGCATCATCTCTAATACAAATTACTTCCAACCTGTAGTGTGGCGACAAGAACTGCACACAGTACTCCAGCTGTGGCCTAACATTTATACCACTTGCATCACAGCCTCCTTAGTTCTTGTATTCTCATAGAACCCCTGCAGTGTGGAAATAGGCCCTTCGGTCCAACAAGTCCACACCAACCCTCAGAGCATCCCACCCAGACCCAACCCCCTATAAAACCCCTAATCTACACATCCCTGAACACGACGGGCAATTTAGCATGGCCAATCCACCTAGACTGCACATCTTTGGACTGTGGGAGGAAACCGGAGCAACCGAAGGAAACCCACGCAGACACAGGGAGAACGTGCAAACTCCACACAGACAGTCGCCTGAGGGTGGAATCGGACCCAGGTCCCTGGCACCGTGAGACAGCAGTAAGTACTCAATGCCGGTTTCCCTAAACCAGATGTCAGGCTCACTGGCCTGTTTCCTGATTTGTCCCTACCACCTTTCGTGAATAATGACATCACATTAGCTAACCCCCAGTCCTATGGCACCACTCCTATGCTCAGAAAGGATTTGAAAATTAATGTCAGGGCACCGGCAATCTCCTCCCACAGCAGATTGGGATACGTCTCATCTGAGATTCTGTGGATATATCCATTTTTAATCCTACTAAAACCACTAATGGTTCCTCCCTCTGATCAAGTATGTTACAGTCCCCCTCCCTCATTTCCATACCCACATCGTCCTTTTCTACTTGATATCTGTATTCAGGGCAACCACTTAAATCCTACCGATGTCTTCCAACTCCACTCACAGTTGGTTACTTTCATAGAATCCCTGCAGTGTGGTGCAGGCCATTCAGCCCATCGGGTCCAACACTGATCCTCCGGGCAGCATACCACCTAGACCCCACCCCATCCCTACAACCCTGCATTTTCCATGTCTCGTCCACCTGACCTGCTCATCTTTGGACTGTGGAAGGAAACCAACACAGACACAGGGAGAATGGTGAGATAACAAGGTGTAGAGCTGGATGAACACAGCAGGCCAAGCAGCATCAGAGGAGCAGGAAGGCTGACGTTTCGGGCCTAGACCCTGAAACATCAGCTTTCCTGCTTGGCTTGCTGCGTTCATCCAGCTCTGCACCATGTTATCTCAGATTCTCCAGAATCTGAAGTTCCAACTATCTCTGAAACAGGGAGAATGGTGTCTGTCTGTGTGGAATTTGCACAAAGTAATCAAACCTGGGTCTCTGGAAATGAGATGCAGCAGTGCTAACCACTCAACCACGTTTAACTGGCCCTACTTGGTTATCCTGTTGTCTTAATATACTTACAAAATGCCTTTGCATTTTCCATTATTTTGCTTGCCATTGTTATCTCCTGGTCCCTCTTAGCTCTAATTTCTTTCAGTCCTGTATATTCTATATTCTTCTAGAACTACTGCTGCTTTGAGACCTTGTTATTTTCCATCAGTTTCCCATCCAAATCCTTGACATTCAGCACTTTCTGCACATGTTCCATCTTTCAACATTACATGAAAATATTGGTCTGCACTCTCATTTTTACCCTTTTGAATGGGTCCCTCTGCTCTCCTGTGGATTTTTCTGCTGGTAGATACTTTCAGTCCACTTTGGCCAGATCCTGTCTTACCTTATTAAAATTAAAATTAAAATTAGTCTTCCCCCAATTCAGAACCTCTAGTTTTGGTCCAATTTTGCCCTTTTCTACAATTAGGCTAAATCGTACAGTTCTGGTCACTATCATTGAAATAATTCTTACTGACACATTTACTCACTTATCTGGCTTCATTCCTCAAAACAAGGTCTGGCATTGGCGCCTCTCTTGTGGCACTTTCTATGTGCTGGCTTATAAAGCTCTCCTGGACACTGTTTAAGATTCTAGTGCCCCCTAAGCCACTCATATTCTGTCTACCCCAGTTAAATTTGGGAGAAGTTGAAACTTCCTACTTTAACTCTCTTATTTTTACATTTTTGAGATTTGTCTACATTTTTCTGTCTTTTTATCTCTCCTGACTGTTTGAGAGTCTATAGCATACCTCCAACAACGTGACTGTCTTCATTTTGTTTAAGTTCTACTCATATGGCTGCCCTTGAGGAACTACCTAATATATCATCCCTCATTATTGCAGCAATTAACTCCTTGATCAACATTGCAACACCATCTCCTCCATCCCCATGTCACCCACCTTGCTTGAAGATTCCCTACTTCAGAATACCGAGCTTCCATTCCTGCCCATCCTTCAACCACAGTAATGAGATCACATCCCCATGCAACACCCTGCAGCTCAGCTGCCTTACTAGTAAGGCTCCTTGCATTAAAATAAATGCCATCCGGACTAGTATACACTCTGCCTTCCAAATGGACTTGGTTTTTCTCCTATACTGGACACCACCCCGTAACAAACCTCCACTCTTGATCCTGTTCCACCTGCCAAATTTGTTTAAGTCCCCACCAACAATCCCCACCCCACCACCCCAGAACAACGTCAGTCCTGCTTGGGTTCAAGTACAACCTATCATATTTGTACAGATCCCAGCTTCCCCAGAAGTGGGCCCTGGAAAAAAACCATTCTCCCTCCTGCATCATCTATTCAGCCATGCATTCACCTGCTCTACCCGAATGGAGAAAATTGTTTTACAGAATGGATGTGTCAAAACAACTGACATTAAGATTCTGTGATCCATACATAACACAACTTATCCTTTATTATTTATAGCCAGTTTTCTTTATCTCCGTCCATAGTGTGGGTGAGAATAAGTGCTGTGGAATATTTGGAACATCGGAGAGTTTCAGACTTTCCCAAAGACCTCAATGCAAGATTTTCACTCTAGTTTGCTAAATAATTAATATTATCATTTCAAACTGTTGTGCTCACTTCACTTGCAGAGATGAGTTGCCTGTTGATAATTCAAAGAAAATAATATTTAAAAAGGCAAACAATCACAGAAAATTAGCCTGATAATCAAAGGTACTTGCTCTTCATTTTATCTTTAGCATGATATATTTCTTGATTTGGTATTTGAAAACAAAAATAGTTTGAGCTGAACTGAAGAGTGGAGGAGAGGATGATTACCCTTGACATTAAGGCAACAGAGAGAAAACGCTACCGGTTGGCATCGCACAGAGCACAAAGTTTGTAGATTTTGGAGGTCTGTCATCTCAGCTCCATTACATCTCTGCAGGAGTTGCTCAGACTAATGTCCTAGGCCCAACCATCTTCAGCTACTCCAATGACATTCCCTCCATCATATGGTCAAAAGTGGGGATGTTCACTGATGATTGCAACATTCAGCACTACGTGCATCCCCTCAGATACTGATGCAATTCACGTTCAAATGCAACTAGATCCAGACAATATCCTTGTTTGGCCATGTCACATTTACATCACATAAATGCCAGACGAAAATTCTCCCATGTTAGAGATGGTCAAACTATCACCCTTTGACATTCAATGGCATCACGGTCACTGAACTCCCACACTCAATTGACCAGAAACAGAACAGAACTATCCACATACATACTGTAGTTACAAAAGCATGTCAGAGGCTAGGAATCCTGCAGTGAGCAAATCACCTCCTAACTCCACAAAGGTGGACCAACATCAAAGTACAAAGTATAAATCAGGAGTGTGATGAAATATTCCCCAGTTTGAGTCAGAATAATACAACATGAAAACAGGCCCTTTGGGCCAAACAGGTCCATGCTGACCATGGTGCCCACTCAGCTAGCTCCAATTGCCTGCAATTGGTCCATATCCCTATCCAGGAATTTTTTTTTTTAAAAAACTGCTATTGTACCTGCCTCAACCACTTTCTCTGGTAGCCCATTCCAGATATATACCATTCACTGCATAAAGATGTTACCCCTCAGGTCCTTCCTAAATCTATTCCCTCTCAACTTAAACCTATACCCCCAAATTTTCAATTCCCTATCTGTGGGAAAAAGACCATTTGCATTCATCCTATCTATGCCCCTCGTGATTTTAGACACCTCAATAAAGGTCACCCCTCATTCTCCTACATTCCAAGGAATAAAGTCCTTTCCTGGCCAACCTCTCCCTATAACTCAGGCCTACTAGTCCTGGCAACATCCTTGTAAGTCTTCTTTGCACACTTTCCAGTTTAACTGCATCTTTCCTATTACAGGGTGACCAAAACTGGGCACAATGCTACAAAGGCAGCCTCACCAATGACTTCTACAACTGTAACATAATGTTCCAACTCCTATTCTCAATACCTCGACTGATGAAGGCCAGCATACTACTTGTGACCACCCCGTCTACCTGTGACGCTGCTTTCAACAAACTATGTACTTGTACCCATAGGTCCCTCTGTTCCACACTCCTCAGGACCTTACCATTTACTGTATAAGTCCTACCTTGGTTTGACTTTCCAAGGTGGAACACCTCACATTTATCTGTATTGAATTGCATTTGCCAATTCGCAGCCCACTTCCCCATCCGATCAAGATCCCTCTGTAATTTTTGATAACCTTCCTCGCCATCAACGATACCTCCTAATTTTTTATCCTCTGCAGACTTACTAATCATGCCTTGTACATTCACATCCAGATCATTTATGTAAATAACAAAGGCCCAGTACCGACCCCTGATAAATTCCTTACGAAAGTCCATATAGATAACATCCACTGCCCTACCCTCATCCATCCTCTTGGTTACCTCTTCAGAAAACTTTAAAAAGATTGTCAGACATGACTTCTCATGCACAAATTCATGCTGATTATCCCTAAATCATACTTGACTGTCCAAATATTGGTTAATCTTGTCCCACGGTGAGTACAGCTCCAACACCACAAGGAGCCTGACACCATCCAGGACAAAGCAGCCTGCTTGATTGATGCCACATCCACAAATATCCACCCTCTGTATAAGTGATGCTCATTGGTGGCCACGTGTACTATCCCCCAAAAGATTCACGGCAGAAATTCACCAAGATTCACCTTCCCAGCTATGGCCTAAACATCTAAAAAGGACAAGGGCAGATACATAGGAACACCACCATCCTCAAGATCCCCTCCAAGCCACTCACCATCCTGACTTGAAAACATATCTCCGTTCCTTTACTGGCACTGGGTCAAAATTCAGGAATTCCTTCTCAAGGGACACCCACCTCCTCAAACATCTCATGGAGTTACAGAGTTTTAAAAAGCCAGCTCACTGCCACCTTCAGAAAACCAATGAGAGTTGAGTAATAAATATTAATCTAGCCAGCAATGCCCACACCCAATGAGACAAAAATGCTGCTAACCCAGAAGACTTTAAGGAAATCAGATATTGCTGATTCTCGAGGACGATAGACCCTAAAACCTGTGGTGAAGACATTCAATATTGAACAATACTTCCATGATAGACAGGAAGCATTTCAGAAATGACAAAATGACATGTTGGAACAGAGGAAATGAGCAGCTTTAAGGTTGAAGTACAGGCTGCAGCATAGCGCAGTGGTCTGTAGGAACAGTGCTGACTGAACTTAGAATGCATGAAGTAAAAGCAAAAATCTGTGAACAACACAGAAGCTTTCAATGGAGCATTAAATCAGGCTGAAAAGGGCAATAATATAAAAAACAAGTTGCAGTTCAATTTGAGCATCTCCACTCCTATCGCACAGATTTCATGAAGTGCAGCAAGGAAAAGGAAAAGAACAGGAACTAACATGTCAAAGAGAGAAACTCGTAACCTGGGAAAAATCATGAACACATATTTAAAGCAGAAAAGCTATGGATAATTTTAAGAATTAACCAATTGTGGTCAAACATGGATGTTTTACGGAGGTACCATTACAGCTGTTTAAGGCAGGAATTGGAAATGCCCTGTTACTGCCAGCATAATGCAGAAATAATCCACTTAGTCACAGAGATGTACAGCATTGAAACAGACCCTTTGGTCCAACTCACCTATGCTGACCAGATATCCTAAATTAATCTAGTCCCATTTACCAGCAATTACACTATATCCCTCCAAACCCTTCCTTTTGTTTAATTTTATTCTAAATTAATGTGAATGGCAGTTATGTACGAGCAACAGTACACAATTTTCACTATATTTTGTATTGAATGCACGTGATATTAAAGGATATTCATTTATTCATTCATACACCCATCCAGATGCCTTTTAAATGTTGTATTTGTACCAGCCTCCACCACTTCCTCAGGCAGCTCATTCCAAACACACACTACCCTCTGCGTGAAAATTTTGCCCCTTAAGTCCCTTTTAAATCTTTCCTCTCTCACCTTAAACCTATGCCGTCTAATTTTGGACTCTCCCACCCTGGGGAAAAGACCTTGTCTATTTACACTATCCATGTCCCTCATGATTTTATAAGCCTCTGTAAGGTCACTCCTCGGCCTCCGATGCTCCAGGGAAAATAGCCCCAGGCTATTCAGCCTCTCCCTATAGCTCAAACCCTCCAGCCCTGGCAACATCCTTGTAAATCTTTTCTGAACGCTTTCCTGTTTCCCAACATCCTTTTCATAGCAGGGAGACCAGAATTGCATGCAGCATTCCAAAAGTGGCCTAACCAATGTCCTGTACAGCAGCAACATGACATCCCAACTCCTATACTCAATACACTGACCGATAAAGGCATGTATACCAAGCACCTTCTTCACTATCCTATCTACCTGCAACTCCACTTTCAAGAAACTATAGATCTGCACTCCAATGTCTCCGTTCAGCAACACTTCCCTGGACCTTACCATTAAGTGTATAAGCCCTGGTCTGATTTGCCTGTCCAAAATGCTGCATATCACATTTATCTAAATTAAACTCCGTCTGCCACTCCTCAGCTCATTGGCCCATCTAATCAAGATCCCATTGTACTCTGGAGGTAACCTTCTTTGCTGTCCACTACACCTCCAATTTTGGTGTCATCTGTAAACTTACTAACCATACCTCCTATGCTCTCATTCAAATCATTTATATAAATGACGAAAAGCAATGGACCCAGCACTGATCCTTGTGGCCACTACTGGTCACAGGCCTCCAGTATGAAAAGCAAGTCTCCCCCAACACCCTCTGTCTTCTACCTTCAAGCCAGTTCTGTATCCAAACAGTTAGTTCTCCTTATATTCCATGTGGTCTAACCTAGCTAACCAGTCTACAATGAGGGACCTTGTCAAAATGCCTTAATGAAGTCCATATAGATCACATCTACTGCTCTGCCCTCATCAACTCTGTTACTTCTCCAAAAAAAAGAAACCTCAATTACATTTGAGAGACATGATTTCCCATGCACAAAGCCACCCCTAATCAGTCTTTAAGTGGCAAAGAACAGGAGAACCTTCCAGTGCAACACCAAAGCAAGGGAGAACTGCCATTACTGCAAAATAAATATTTTTATTTTAAAAAATGATACAATACCTAATCACATGAGGAAGCCATGGCATCAGGAATAGCATTACCAAGATTTAATTTCAGAGATGGAAGAGAAAGAAAAAAAAAAATTGGACATTCTGGAGTAGAAATTCTTTACTTACAGAATAAATTCGAAACCAAGTACAAAGTCAGAAACTGAACAAATGAAGTGAACACACTCGTGTGTACCAGTTGGGAGTATAGCAGAAGATGTATTGCTTGCCAAGGGTGAAAAGAAGCAAGGGGCACACTCGAAAAGATATCAAAAACATTTGGCAGTTACTTTAATATCATAGCTTTTAAAAAGCTTAGAACAAAATGTATCAGAAGGATACACACCTGAGAAATCCACAGACAATTTCTTTAAACGATTTCTACAGTTTTGTGGAGAGATGTGACCATGGGGATTTAAGATCAGAATTCAAGAGGAGTCTGAATTGTTGTAGGTATTACTAATGAGTCTGTCAGATTTATGGCAGTGCAAAAATTCTAAAGAAAGAAAATCATTCAGATGGTAAGTGAATCAGAGGTTTAGAAGCAACACAGATCAATCCCTGGGGAAAGAGAATCAAAATAGACACAGATCTTTGGAATCCAACAAGTTGGTGAGTGCAGGGGAAATAGGTGAAAGGGATTTGATGTGAATTAAGATATTGGTTTTATTGATCTTAGTTTACAGAGGGTAGAACGGGAGAGAACAGCCAGAAGTGAATTGGAATAGTTGGGTTTAGAGATAACAAAGGCATGGATGTGGCTTTCAGCAGTAGATAAGCCGAGACAGGACCAAACTTGGACGTTGTGAGTACGTTAAGCCTAGAAGTGACTGTGCTCAAACAGGTCACAACAAAGAGCTCCAATTGTACAGCCTGCATCCAACCTATTTCCTTTTCTAACTTCTTTCCTCCCCTCCGAAAAGAGGGGATCCCAAAACATTTAATTTCCACACTATGCGAGATGGAGAGGGGGAGAGAAATTCTGAGGATTTAGAGTCTGTGGAATTCTCCTCCCCAGAAATCAGTCATTGAATATTTTTAAAGCTGAGTTGGACAAACTTTTAATCGATAACACTGTCAAGGGTTACAGAGGCAGAGGCTAAAGGAAAGTGGTGTTGTAACCACAACCAGATCAGCCATGACTACATTGAATGGTCAGAATGATTAACCTACTCCAGCTAATAACTGATCTGGCAATGACTTTTCAGGAGGTGGAAATGTTTGGCTTCAGTGGTCAGAAGCTCATTTTAGGGTCAACATTGACACCAAGATTGCCAACAGAAACCAAACGAGGGCACAGATTTAAAAGGGGATAATATCAATTCATCCCCTCAAAAATATCCCATCATTCAAATGGACCATGGCTGATCTTCCTCTCTGCTTTCTCCATCCACTTAACTTCCTCATCTTCATCCCCTGTCCTAATAAAATCCACCAACATCAATGAAGATTGTTCTAGCCTCAGCTGCTTTTGGGAAAAAAAAATTAGAAATTTCCACTAAACTGAACTGTCTAGCTCCAGCTGTGAAGGTCTTGTTATGGACTCCATAGATGGTTTCTATTGAATTATTCAATCAAATCCTTTAAAAACTGTTTCAAATCCATACAAATAGATCACTGTCTAATATTCATTCAAAGGAACGAAAGGTTAATTTACTCAATTTGTCCTTTTAACATCAAATCATTTTATTGAATCAGTCTCATCCTCTCCAAGGCCAATATATCCTTCCTGAGATACAGAAATCAGAATTGAATGCAGTACAATAGATCTTTATATAATTATAGCTTAACTTCCAGCTCTTTCCATCCATTCACATTTTGTGTGTCTATACATGAGGATGTAGAAGAAAGATGTAGAGAAAGAAATAAGAAAAAAACAGAAGTTACACAAAGGGGGAGTTTTTACAGTAAACACAGATATAGATAAGATGAGGGGCATAGACAGGAGTGCATGTCAAAGAAATAGCTAGGGAGTGGGTAAAAGGAAGAGGCAAGGAAAGGACAACTGAAAGATCTTTTTATACATTTTCAACATCCAATGCACAAGAGGAGATTCCTATCAATACAAATAGATCAGGATTTATAAAACTGTCTCACGCCCATCTTTTCCCCACCCCCACAGAAAGTTAGAAAGGATGTGCTGTGGATATTGTTGGTGCAAATAGAGGTTTGGAGGAGATGAAGTCATTGTTCTTTGTTAGGAATGTAAAATTATCCATTAACATGATCAGCCACCCTGAAAAAGCTATCACCTCGTGTGATTCAAGAGTCCAGGAGAACAAAACAGAAAATTAGCAGGCAGAAATAGTAAAGAATTTAACCAAGGGTACAGCCACAAATAGATCCGTAATCAGCACTTAGGTCCATTTCAACAATTATCGTTGTAAAACCATCCTTAATTCTACAAATTCATTGGAGATGTTTCCTGCATGTTTGGAATATTTCGTTTTGAATGCAGTTAATCTTGTTTCAGGAGAACAATAACCTCAAATGTTGATCGGTTCCTGTCTTCTACTGATTCTTAATGTCTATGCGGAGGCGGGGGAGTAATTAAATCTGGGATTAATCCTGTGTGACCTGCGGTTAAGGGCGAAACCCAACCTCACAGAACTTCAGTCCGCACACAGTTTAAAGAGGTAACTCACCACACATTGTTACAATATCCCACGCTTTCCCCCTCCCGTCCATCCCTGTCAAGATGGAACTGCATCACAGATGGAGGCAGGCAGCTCTCCCACATTGTAACTATGACTACTGAGACATCATAGCCTTTTCTGCTATCTCGCCTCTTTACAATAAAATAACGGTGTCACGACGCTGCTCGTTCTATGTTTACTCACGCCCAGCGCAGGTTCCAGATGTTTGCACTGCTGGCCTCCCGCTTCTGCCAGCTGTTTTTGTCCCAGCGATGACTGGGGCTGGTTAATTTCCTGTACGATGTCCCTGTTAGTTTCAGTTCGGTCCTGCGCACTGCTGGGATGTAAATATTGGCCAGTCCAGGCTTTTGGGGGCGGGTGTTTCTTTCTCTTTCTCACTCACTTAGCACGAAACAGCTGCCTCCTTAATGATATCACAGCTGAGGAATTCGGGGACAACTGACAAAAAAAAAAGTTTAATTTGCAACAAAAAGTGCTTGCAAAATGCTAAGGGCCAGTGAGTAGTGTTCACCTCAGATGTCATTATAAACGTCTCCTCAGCTGATTCCCAATGAGTTACCAAAGCAGTTCGTATGGAGCCAGTTCTCTGATGATTCCCATCTCCTGGGACCGACCTATTGATGTATTGGTCACGGTAGAAAGCCATCCTCAGGGTCCAAGCCTTTAGTAAATCGATACAATCCATTAACCTGCTTGTAAAGAGTCACCACCAAGTGGGACTCATGTCAGATTCCTGATATTGGGGGTAGTTTCAAAAGGCAGGCCTCCAGATTCCCCTGTATTCCTGGTGAATAGGTATCTGGCTCAGCCAAGGAGGTCCTGCTGCCCAGTTGTTCCTGGCTGTAATCCCAGGAAATCAGGAAAGGAGCGAGGATGCATGGAAATTGGGATTACCCTTCCACCAGGATTGTTGCTTATCAACTTTTATAGTTCCTTTCCCTTTCTTTTGAATATTTCCTAAACGCTTTAATAAAAACAATTGGGAACTGGGCAAACGAGATAACAAGCATGGGGCTGGATGAACACAGCAGGTCAAGCAGCATCAGAGGAGCAGGAAAACTTGACGTTTCGGGCCTAAACCCTTCATCAGAAATGGGGGAGGGGAAGAGGGTTCTGAAATAAATAGGGAGAGAGGGGGAGGCGGATAGAGGATGGATAGAGGAGAGGATAGGTGGAGAGGAGGCAGACAAGTGGAAGAGGCGGGGATGGAGCCAGTAAAGGTGAGTGTAGGTAGGGGGGTAGGGAGGAGATAGGTCAGTCCAGGGAGGACGGACAGGTCAAGGGGGCGGGATGATGTTAGTAGATAGGAGATGGGGGGGTGGCTTTGGGGTGAGAGGAAAAACCGGTAAGGGAGGTGGAGCTGGGCTGGGCTGGTTTTGGGATGCGGTTGGGGGAGGGGAGATTTTGAAGCTTGTGAAATCCACATTGATGCCATTGGGCTGCAGGGTTCCCAGGCTGAATATGATTTGCTGTTCCTGCAGCCTTCGGGTGGCATCGCTGTGGCATTGTAGGAGGCCCTCCCTAACCTGTTTTTCCTCTCACCCCAAAGCCACACCCCCATCTCCTATCTACTAACATCATCCCGCCCCCTTGACCTGTCCGTCCTCCCTGGACTGACCTATCTCCTCCCTACCCCCCTACCTACACTCACCTTTACTGGCTCCATCCCCGCCTCTTCCACTTGTCTGCCTCCTCTCCACCTATCCTCTCCTCTATCCATCCTCTATCCGCCTCCCCCTCTCTCTCTATTTATTTCAGAAACCTCTTCCCCTCCCCCATTTCTGATGAAGGGTTTAGGCCCAAAACGTCAAGTTTTCCTGCTCCTATGATGCTGCTTGACCTGCTGTGTTCATCCAGCCCCATGCTTGTTATCTCGGATTCTCCAGCATCTGCAGTACCTTTTATCTCGGGAACTGGGCAAGTTTTTTGTTGAAAAAGATAGAACTCTATCAGACTCATCCAATCAGGCAGTGGAGAATGTTTCCTTTCTAATTAGCTTCAGGGCAACCAATAATAGGAGTTAGGAGAGATGCTAGGTCAAGTGAGGTCACCTGCCTGAATATGGACCGGAATTGAATGGGTTCTTGTGGCACAGTGGTAGTGTCCTCACCTCTGAGCCAGGAGGTCTGGGTACACATCTCACCCGCTCCAGAGGTGAGTCATAACATTCCTGAACAGGTTGAATAAAGGAAGTCCAGACCAGAATTGCCCTCCCAAGACCACAAATCTTGCCAGCTCAGTGGCTGGTTCTTCAATGTTACAATTGCCTTTCTCTGACTCTTCAGTGGGCTTTCATAGAGTGTTGTGGTCCAGACTAAAAGCATTAGTCTGAGGACAGAGGGCATCAGTTTGAAGTTTGTGCCATAAATTGTACTGGATGCCAGTCAGTTTGACATTAGTGCTGGCAATTAGAAAATCAAAATCCAGGCTAATGCTCTTGGTTAACATCACATGGCTGAACATGCACCAAGTGGCTAGGAGGACTCAGGTTACAAAAAGAGATCATCAACTACTTTTAGTTCATTGGGAATTGATTTGTATTGACTGTTGATATGGAACTGTTTACTGGTTTCCAGAGTTCTCTACAGTAACTGAGGTTCACAGGGCAGCTGGTGGATGATGTTCAGTCTGATTGTGGGTTCTCAAACATGGCTGCACTTTTTGGGTATTCTGGTTGGAATACAGCATGACTAAGAGAAAGAAGTCACACTGAGCAAGACAAGCTGCTGAAAGAGGGAGGAGGATGAGGACATACTCTCAGGGCATTGAGGGAACAATTCTCCTATTTGAATCTCAGCTAGGAATAATGTGTCTGCTATCTTCACTTAAAGGACATTCTCATTAAAATTTAATACCTGGTTTAACCTCAGGGTGAGGCAAAGGTGACATTGCTAGTCACACTGAAATTGAGCATGCTGATGAACTTTATACATCAGAATCCTTGCAACATCTTACAGCTGTCATTCACTGATTTATAAGAACGGTCACTGAAGTTCTATCCCAGGAACACAGAATACATTCCATCCCTTCCCGTCAGAGAAAAGCAAACTGACTGAACGTGTAGCTCTGTGGAATTTGCAGATTTCCTCGTCGTGCAGGCTGTCATCAATTAGATAGACATCGTTTTGTGGCTGACAAAGGTGAACCCTGAGATGTATGGCAATTAAAAGGAATCCCACTTCCTCAACATCCATGATCATAGATGTGAAACATGTAGCACAAAATACCAGCTGCAGTCATGATGTCTTCATCAGGGAGCAGCCAGTATGCCATCTGTATCAGAGACAAACCAAAGTGTGGTACTTGCAACAGAGGCTAACGTTTTTACAACAGATCCAACAGACGTGTGGGCAGTGTGCAGGTGACAGAAGTCAGGCTGCATACAAAATATAAGAGCAGACAGCTGGGAGCTTAGACAACACCACCATTGCTTGAAATATTCTGGGGTGACCTGCAAAACCTGACAGAGCATGTATCAAGATATGTGGTCTCCAGCATGCTGTACAAACATGGGGTGATGAGATTGTGATCTGAAAAGAAAGAATGTGCGGGGTCAGCAGGATGAGATGAGAGAATGATAGTAAAGAGGATGCTCATCTGGAGAGCTGGCATGCCCACATTCAGCCGAATGGCCTCCCTCTACACTGTAACAATTCTGTGTGTCTGTGAGGGTACTTGTCACCAACTGTACAACAACCAGCTGAAAAGGAAAAAGGGACGAAGTATCCAAAACAGCCCCTTTCTGGCCAGGCCTTAACCCTTGACAGCTGTACCTTTATGATACATTTTGGGTCCTATGGCATAAAATAGTGCAGCGTAGAAGGAGGTCTTTCAGCCAACTGAATCTGTGCTAGTTCTTTCCAAGAGAAATCTCATCAGCCCTATCACCAATACTCCCTCGAAGCTGTGTGGGTGTAAGGTTCTGCACATGCTGATTGATTTTGGATATCCTTGCCACAAACAGACCTCAGAAGTCCATGCACCAAAAACAAATTAGAGGGAGTATTGCCTATCCCAATGTATTCTTTCCTCTTTTGTTTTCCTGATTGATATTAATTTGAATGTGTAGCCACCACTGTGTCAGGGACAGCATACATTCCAAATACTAACCACTGTTTCTGTAAAATTATTTCCTCTCGTTGCCTCTGATTCCTTTGCCAATCAATTTATGAAGTTAAATCTGGGCCATCTGATTATCAGTCCTTCAGCTGTTGGAAGAAGTTTCTGTTTATTCTGTCTGAATTGTTCATAATTTTATACATACCCATCAAATCCTGAACAGTTTTAAATATGCTCAGCAAAGACTCTTTGATTTTGTACTTTGTCTCTACTTATAACGACTTCAAAAATGCAAGTTTCAACACAATACAATTTACAACAACTTTGTCAGACAATTGCACACAACTTGGTTCTTCATATCATGTAACCAACTCCACTTCTTTGAACCTAGCCTTATGCCGAAATTTTTGAGGGGTCTTAAGATTTTCTTGAGGGCTATTTATTGGTTTTCAGATTAACTTGCGGACATCATATTTAAATTGACACAAGGTAATTAACATAAGTTATCAATAAAAGTTTTTGTTGAAAATAACTAACAAGACACTTCTTCATAAAAAACGTCAGTGCCCTTGACTAATGAATTTGCAACTAATGAATTTCTGTTGCATATATGTAAAGCTGGATCATTTTAACCAGGTAGTCGCTACTCTTTTTACCACATCTCAGATTGCAATCTCACATTTAAATTTAACAACTGACACATTGTTCATTATAATAGTATCCATTACAACTTCCCCATGTAATAGGTACTAAACATAAGCAGCCTTAAGCTAGATGTTCCACATTCATTTGTGAGGAATTCATTACCTTCATTATTCATTCAATTATTTTATTGTTGCCAAACTCTCAGTTGGTTGACAAGTTTAAAACCCTTCTGCCTTCTTTGGAGCCCCCTCTTCCACTTCCCACCTGCAACTTCCTTCATCTCCTCCATCTTCCTGCCTCTTCCTTCCCTCTATCTCTATCCCAGTCCCCAGAGACAAGCAGCACTCCTAGACCCAACAGGCAGCAATTCCTGGAACTGGCTCCCAGAAACACCCAAGGCCTGTATCCAAGAATCTTTGTAAGGGCCAGCTCCTGGCAACAATCCCAAGACCTAGGCCCAGTTGACTGTAATCCCAGCCATACAGTTACTGCAGTTACTTACCAGCCCAACTGTTCCCCTAATCACAGGCTGGTTATCTCTTCTGTTTGGCTGCTGATAGGCTCATTAGTAAGCTTTTGTGTGCAAAAGGCTTGGACAAGTGTGTGAGAGAGGTAAATGTTTGATTGAAGGAGGCTGGTCCTCACAGACTCTCTCTTGCTTTCTTGCCTGCTGAGTCAACTTTGTCCTGATTAGTCACCAATGGGCAATGCTGCCTCCCTACTTCCCACTACCGGGGGGGGGGGGGGGGGGGGGGGGGGGGGGGGGGGGGG
>JAHRHZ010000153.1:814192-830363 GCA_024137785.1 Ginglymostoma cirratum | reverse complement strand
CCCCGAAGGCAACAGTCCAGTGATCAGTAGTGTAACCTTCCTGTTCTCCCCTCTATTCTTCTCCTGGTCCTTGCTGCCATTGGTTCAGCTGACTGTGAATACAATCCCAACTCTCCATCCACTAATTATCCCACTGATCTCTCTTACTGACCTCCACAGCATCTGCTCAGCCATAATACAACAATAAAAGCATTACAAATGTATAAATCAGATCTTGCTGTATTGAATCCAAGCATTAACTCGTCACACATTGCCTTATTTTCTGGATTCTTTTCTCAACGCTCCTACACAAAGTGACTGCAGCCTGGCTGCTGACTCCTGTTGGGAAGAACTGCAGGCAGCCTCAAAGGACACCCTCATTCAACTCTGGCTCGAGAAGGATGGATTGGCTGAGAGACAACAACCAGGGCTGTTGCAGCGTGGCAGCGACGGGACCATGATTGCTGTCATCCTGAGAGGACAGGAGGCTTTGTTCCATAGGGCCACTGGCACTCCCCTGGGATGGCACCTCACCCATCCTGGTGACCTGCTGGAGAACAGATTACTGATTGGCTGTGGGAGTCTGCATACAATCCCATTTTGCTTGCTGATAGGCCCATCTCCTGCTTTTATCACTATTTGATTATTTTCATGTCTATTGAAGACTTTTGGATTCACATTTTTCTTAGCTGCCAGTCTCTTCGGATACTCTCTCTTTGCTTCACTCATTTGTTCTTTCTTTAATTTGCCTCTGAATCTCCTCTATTCACCTTTGTTTTTAATCAATGTAGACTGCTGTACTAAGTTTGTACAGACTCTTTCATGGTCCTTGACTTGGCAAAGTGTACTAAGTACTTCATTTTGCACACTTATCTGTATTCCTCCATAGCCACACCCATCAGAGTCCTCATTTGGGATCTGTGCAGCAGAACCCAGATATGACCCTGCCTTCTATGGACCTGGGAATTGTGCTGTCCCAGGCCCTGTCCCTGCCCTGAACACTTAAACTCACTGATTCACCACAAAAATCCTGCCTCTAGACTATCTTATGAAGTGCCGGCAGTATCGTCCTGCTCTTCTGCCACTGCCTGACTAGGTGGCACTGTTTACAGATCTAGGGAGAAAGGGTGGGGTCGTGTGAGGGCAGTGGGGCGTCATACCATGTAGTTTATGAATCAGGAGAGATTTTAGAATGAGGCGGAAGTGAAACATGAGAAAATAAAAATACAGGGAGAGAATTTTACTGAAACCCAGGAGGTGGCATCCTGGCTGGTAAAATTACAGACAGGTAGTCAAATTGACTCCCCACCAAGATCCCACCACTAGGGCGTTTTACCGGGGCAGGGGCAGTATCTGACAGGTTTCTCACCTAAAAACAGGCAACAAGTAAATTAAAACATTCCAATTATCCATTAATGACCATTTTGTCAGGGTCTCAGCATTTTGTTTATTGGTGACCGAATCCTCCATTCCTTCCCCACAGGTTTGAAAGCCTCCAGCTGAATGGAGGAAGCCTCCAACCAGCAGCCTCAGGGACAGGAGGTTCTTCATTCAGAGAGCGTACTGAACACATGGAAGGAAACTCTGGGTGGGGATGCTGGCCTCCGATTGGATCCACTGTTCTCAGGAGGCATGCCTTAGATGAATCTCATCTTGTCCTAATGCCTTATCAATTTTAGAGTTCAGACAGCCTATCCAATACTCCCGCTTTATCAATGTTGAACTCCTACTGTCATGATCTGGGTGGTGTCAACTCCATAGTAAAGAAAGATGTGAAGAATTCATTATAAATCTCAGCCCTGCTCCTGCCCCCATGTGTAATTCCTCATTTTGGTCTCTAATCAGCCCCATCCCTGCTTTTACCACCTTTTAACCACTTTGATGCCCATTGAAGACTTGTGGATCACTTTTTACGTTAGCTGCCAGTCCATTCCCATACCGTCTCTTTGCTTCTCTTATTTCATTTTTCAATTTCCCTTCTGAACCTTCCATATCCACCTGGGATCTCAGCTGTAGCATCCATCCAATAAGTAAGTACATGCCATCTTCTTCCTCATGATTTCTTATGTCATCCAGGGACCTTTGGACTTATTTTTCCTGCATTTCCCTAACTGGGAATATATTTTGACTTCGGCGACGATGTATGATAGGTTTCTGAAAGCTGTCTTCAACTCTGTTGCCACCTCACCACTATTATTGACATTGTGCAAATATACAAGAATATAAATGAACTGGTAAATTCACAAGTGTAAGTTTTTTATTTATAAGTTGGCAACAGAGTTGGGAGAGTAATTTCAAAGATTTAGTCTACTCTTTCATCTTGTACTACATTGGACTTTGAAATTGCTTTAAACCTGACTGGAGATTAAAATTAAAGATCTTTTGGAATCCATGTTACATCCATGAATCCATTGACCCTTCCTCAATACAGTTTGATTTTGTGTTTTTCCATTGCATATTTGAGCAAAGGTTCATTTAGTTTATCTACTACTAATGTTAAAACAACTGACCTGTAGTTTTTCGATGTGTTCTTTCTCCCTTTTTATATACAGCTATCACGTTAACCACCCACTCATTAGAGAGGCACAGAACTGTTACAGCACTAAGTGACTTTGCAGAAGTTTATAAAATCATGAGGGACATGCATAGGGTGAATAGCCAAGGTATTTTACCCTGGGGTAAGGGAGTCCAAAACTAGAGGGCGTAGGTTTAAACTAAGAGGGAAAAGACGTAAAAGTGACCTAATGGGCAACTTTTTTATGCAGAGAGTGGTGCGTGTATGGAATGAGCTGCCAGACGAAGTGGTGGAGGCTGGTACAATTACAACATTTAAAAGGCATCTGGATGGTATATGAAAAGGAAAGGTTTGGAGGGATATGGGCTGAATGCTGGCAAGTGAGACTAGATCAATTTCGGATATCTGGTTGGCATGGACAAGTTGGACCAAAGGGTCTGTTTCCATGTCGTACATCTCTATGACTCTATGACGCTAAAGGAGACCATTCAGCCTGTTGTGTCTGTGTTGCCTCTATGATTGAGCAGTTTTCCCAGTGCCACGTCTGTGTCTTCGTCCCATAGTCCTGCATATTCTTCCTTTCCAGATACAATCTAATTCTCTCATAAAACAAACATTTCAACCTGTCTCCACTGTACTTTCAGGTAGTGCATTCCAGACCTTATCCACTCGCTGTGAGAACAAGTTTTTCTTCATGTCTCCATTGCTTATTTTGGGAATTATTTTCCACCTTTGTCTTCTTGTTCTGGATCCTTCCAATGATGGGAATCATTTCTCTTTATCTATTCAGTCTAGATTCTGAATGATTGTGAATACCTAGGTCAAATCTCCTTTCAGTTTTCTCTTCCCCAAAGAAAACAGTCCTAACTTTTCCAATCTATTTTCATAACTGAACTTTCTCATCACCGGAAACATTCTTGTCAATCTTTTCTGCGGTCTCTCTAATGCCTTCCCATCCTTTTTAAAGTGCAGCATCCAGAACCAGATGTAATATTCCAGCTGAGACCAAAACAATGTTTTATACAGGTTTATCATTAGCTGGGTGCTCTCATACTCTATACTGTTATTGATAAAATCCAAGATAGTATGTGATTTCTTAACTGTGTCCTTAGCCTGTCCTACCACTTTCAATGACTTTCAATGATACACATACCTGTATACGCCCAGGTCTCTCTACTGCACTTTAAATTTTTACACTGTATTGTACATTGTCTTTTGATATTCTTCCTACCAAAAAGAATCACTTCACATCTCTTTACATTAAATTCCATCTGTCATTTGTCTGCCCATTCTACCAACTTGTAGATTTTTGAACTTTTGAAGTTCTACACTATCTTCCTCACAGTTTACAATGCTTCTAAGTTGTGAATCTTCTGCAAAAATTGAAATTGTGCCTATACATCAGGGTTCAGATCACTGATAGATCTTGAGAAGAGCACTGGTTCCAACACTGACTCCTACAAACCTATCCCCACTGCCTAAAAAAAGTCCATGAAACAATACTCTGTTTCTAGTCCTGCAGCTAATTTCCTATCCATGTTACTACTGTCCCTTGTATTCCATGAGCTCTAACTTTGCTTTCAAGTCTGTTGGGCAGCTTTGTATCAAATATCTTTTAGAAATTTACGTACGTCGCATCAACAGTATCACCCTCATCAACCTTCACTGTTGCTTCATCGAAAAATTCCAAGAAAGTTAAAAACAATTTGCTCTTAAATCCAATATGGGCTTTCCTTCACTAACCTGCATTTGCCCAAATGACATTTAATTTTGTCCCATATTAATGCCAAGAGTATTCAAGTCAGAGATAGACATTTCATCGGTAAGGGAATCAAAGTTATGGTGATAAAGCAGGAGAGTGGATTTGAGGATTATCAGATCAGCCACAAACTCATTAAATGAATGGCAGAGCACACCCGATGGGCCGAATAGTCAACTTCTGCTCCTCTTCTGCCCCTTTGTGTGCTTCTTTGAACAAGCATCTATGTAATGTACCTGGACCAGGGTTTTAATCCTCTTTATGTTTGGTTCGATTATTTATCCGTTTTAGCAAATATCTCCATTTGCTACCTGAAATATCGTTATACATTCTTGACTTCTAATGTCATGAACTGAAGGACTCCCTGGCAAATACTGAAGCAAAGTAATTTCTTTGATATTTCTTCCATTATGCTGTCAACACCTGAGTTTATCGTGTATCCCTACAGAGGGAGCAACGTGGCCGGAAAATAGGTCACAGGTTAAACTATGACCTTTTAACCATTGCGCTATAAATCCAGTGTTGTACAAGGCATCTCCACATGCATTCCTCTTGAACCTAACCTGCCCAGTGGGACACTGCCAGCATCAGATTTGTCACTTGCTTTAACTTCAACTGTGACATCAGCAAAGAGTAAATATAAGCTGCCAGTCTGATTGTGTCAGTTTCCCCTAGGTAGCTGACATTAAACTTACCCCCCTGGACCTTTCATAGCCACAGTCAAATAGTAGGCCCAACAGATTTCATTAGTAACTTTTTAAAGTGTCATGCTGGATCAACAAATACAATACAACAAATTATATAATAATGCTTCATGTATCTTTCGTTCATATCAATCTGATCTCTGAATCCAATTAGAATTCTTTAGAAGGTTTAGAGGAGAAGTCTTTATACTGACAACAGGGACATCACAGAGTTTCCTCTCATTGCAGCTTATTCCTCAAAAGAATTAACTTTTGGACCAGACAATACCCAGAACAGTTACTTGTATCAGCAGGAGCTGTGACCATATCACACAATCATGGAATTGTTACGATGCAGAAGGAAGCCATTTGGCTGCACTGGCTCATTCAATGAGCCTCATTAGTAAGTGTCAATCTCCTGGTTGTTCTCCCATATTCCTGCAAACTATTTTTATCCAAATAATCACCCAAATCCTCTTGAATGCCTCAATTGAACCTACAGCCAGCACAATTCCAGGCAGCGCAATCGAAACCCAAATTACTCGCTGAGTGAAAATGTTTTTCCTCTCTTCACCTTTGCTTCTGTTGCAGATCACTTTGAATCTATGTCCTCATCTTCTTGTTCCTGTTACAGCCTTTTCCCTTCTACTCTATCCAGCCCACTTGAGGTTTTGAAAACTTCTATCAACCTCCTCTTAGCCGCCTTCTCACCAAGGAGAACAGTCCCAACTTCTTCAATCACTAAAGTTCCTCATTCTTGGAACCGGTTTTATAAATCACTTCTGCACTCTGTGCAATGCATCCACATCCTTCCTATAATGTGGCTTCTACAACTCTACACAATAAACATTCACTCAAGGGCATCTGGGCAAGTATCTAACCTCGACACCACTATACTAAGATAATCTTTTAGCCTTAGCTTAATTTATTGCACTTTTTCTCCCAGACTCAGAAAGCTAATGGTACAAGTCTCACTTCAGAGGCTTTGAGCATAAAATCTAAACTAACACATTAGCTCAGCACAAGACATTTCTGTACCCATGAAGACAGCCTCAACTGTGATCTTGGGTTCATGCTGCAGTACGGGTGACCCCACCGTACTGTTTGTATCTTTAAAATCTTCCTTACTGTCGTGTTTTGACAGCATCACCTTGATAAATTGTTATGATCTCTTTACCTTCATTAGTTTGTACAGTTTTGAATTTTCCAGTCATTTAGTGGCAGCACCACATCATTTTTAATTTTTTGTAAATATCTCTCTGTCTCATTTAATCGGATTAAAGGTCATCCCTTCACTGGGTATTCAGCTTTTGACACTTTACTCACTTGGTCACCTGCAGAGACTTATTATCTGACATTCTACTCACACCAGTTGTATGATATTTTGATCTCTCTGCCCTTGATCTCGCTGCCTGTAAACTCTGGGTCAATGTGCCCTGCTCTCTAACTGCACCTAATAAAGGAGCTGTGCTCCAAAACCTTGTGTGATTTCAAATAAATCTGTTGGACTATAACCTGGTGTCATGTGACTTTTGACCTTGTCCAGAGCATATAGTGCTAGCCAATTCAGTCTCTCTTCATGCATTAGTCCTGCCATCCCAGGAATCAGTCTGGCTAATCTTCGTGGCACTCCTTCCAGGGCTAGAACATTCTTCCTGAGGTAAGGGTAGTCAATGGTTGCACAGGGTTGTGAAAGGTTGTATTGGATTTGGGTGACCTGTGGTTGTTTGTGATGATTTGGGATGCAAAGCTTTTGTTATATATGGCCAAATATAATACAGAGGTTTACTGGACAGCAGTAGAGTCATAGAGTTTTTGCAGCATGGGAAAAGACCCTCCAGCCCATTGTTGCATGTCTATGTTATTAGAACCTTAGCTGCTCAACAAATTATAAGGTCAAAAATCACACAACGCCAGGTTGTAGTCCAACAGGTTTATTTGAAGACACAAGCTTTCGGAGTCTTACTCCTTCTTTAGGTGTCAGTTAGAGAGGTGGCATCAGACACAGAATTTATAAGCAAAAGATCAAAGGATCATAGAACTGATGCGAATGCGTTGAACCTATAACCTGGTGTTGTGTGATTTCTGGCCTTGTCCTCCCCAGTGCAACACCCGCACCTCCACATCATGGTCATCAAATTATAAATCATCTGATGACTACAAGTGCAACACCTAACCCTAAAACTTGAACTTTCTTGCTCCTGATACACAGGCATTTTAATTTTCTCTCTTTGTTTCACACAGGAACTTTTCTGAATGGAGCATGATTCAGAGTTTCCATGGCATTGTTTGGAGCAGTACATACACAGCCCAACACTACAGGTGCTGGGATAGAGGATATCCTGAAGGGCTCTATAGAATGTGGAAAATATTTTATATGTGACCGTGACCTTAGCTGGGAAGAGAAGCTGTTTTCACTTTACCTCATAGAGCATTGTTCTTGGATTGAATTATTTTACATTTGCATGATATTCCTCATGTTCCCAAAATGTGCAATGAACCACAAATTGACATCTACACTTAATTTTAAAATAAAATATTTTTCTTACTCTTCCTTAGTGTGTGGCTCAAAAAGTGCCTGTAAGGCAGGACTTCAGACCTGCCAAGGTGGTGAAATCCAAGGGAAAAATCTCTGGGTTACCATCTAAATGTAAGGAATGAAAAATGTTCATCCTGAATATCAACAGTCACATCGAATCAGGAAGGCACAAAGAACGAAATGAAAATTGACACAAAAATTGGTGATGTTGTAATCGTGAAGAGGTTGGTCTCAGGCTACAGCCTGATATTGACCAGCTGTAAATTGGACAGAGCAACAGCGGATGGAATTTAATCCTGGTAATTGTTATGTATTTTGGGAGATCTAATAAGGGAAGGCTATACACAATAAGATGTGGAGCTGGATGGACACAGCAGGCCAAGCAGGATCATAGGAGCAGGAAAGCTGACATTTTGGGCCTAAGGGTCTAGGCCTGAAACGTCAAGCTTTCCTGCTCCTATGATGCTGCTTGGCCTGCTGTGTTCATCCAGCTCCACACCTTGTTATCTCAGATTCTCCAGCATCTGCAGTACCTATCATCTCTGAGGCTATACACAATGAGTGGTAGGTCCTTGGAGAGTCCCGAGGAACAAAGGGAGTTTGGTATAGAGGCCCATAGATTCCTGAAGGAGTCAGCACAGGTAGGAAGGGTGGTGAAGAAGGCATTCATTAGCTGGGGCATAGAATATTGAAGCAAGTACAACTTTATAAAACATTGGTAGGCTACAGATGGAATGCTGAGTGCAGCTCTGGTCTGTCAGAAGGACGTGAATGCACAGGAGATGGTGTAGATGAGATTCTCCAGGATGTTGCCTGGGATGAAAAGCCTCAGTTATGAGGAGAGACTAGATAGCCTGGGTTTGTTTTCCTTGGAGCAGAGGAGGCTGAGGGGCAATCTGATTGAGGGATACTAAATTATGAGAGGTATAGAAGAATAGATTGTGAGAATCTTTTAACCATGGCAGACATAGAGTCATAGAGTAATACAGCATGGAAACAGGCCCTTCGGCCCAAACAGGTCCATGCTGACCATGGTGTACACTCTGCTAGTTCCAATTGCCCGCATTTGGTCCATACCCCTCTAATCCCATCCATGTACCTATCTAAATTTTCTTTTAATGTGCTGTTGTACCTGCTTCAATCACTTTCTCTGGCGGCCCATTCCATATACGCACAACTCTGCATGAAGAAGTTGCCCCTCAGGTCCTTCTTACATCTATCCCCTCTCACCTTAAACCTATGCCATCTAGTTTCCAATTCCTCATCCTTGGGAAAAAGACTAGTCCACATTTCTATCACCCTCTGGGTGAAAGGAAAATTCTCAGATATCCTTTAAACTACTTAATCCTCATCTTAAACTTACGCCCTCTTGTCTTAGACATGTATAGTATAGGAGTATAGGAGTTGGGACATTGTGTAAGTCGTTGGTGAGGCCACACTTGGAGTATTGTGTACAGTTTTGGTTACTCTGGAAATACATATTTAAACTGGGAAGTGTGCAAAGAAGATTTGTGAGGATGTTGCCAGGACTAATAGGCTTGAGTTGTAGGGAGAGGTTGGTCAGGACAGGACTTTATTCCTTGAAACGTAGGAGAATGAGGGGTGACCTTATCGAGGTCTATAAATTCATGAACTGACTTAACAAAAGCAGAAAATGCTGGAAATACACAGTAGGGCAGATCCATAACTAAAACTGTGACAAAACTTTCACTCCTAAGACATTAAACAGCAGTCTTCTCTCTGAATGTATCTTCAGCTTTCAGTGAGACAGAGACTGTACCATCTTTTTGATTCAAATTCAACATACAGGTTTTCATTCTGATTTCTAATATGTGAAGATCTTGAAGGTCTGTTAAGGTTTATTTCTTCAATATCAAAATCATGTTAAATATTTGAATGGATGTAGGTTCAATTGAGGCATTCAAAAAGGCATTGGCTTGTTATCAGAACTCTGTGCAGGGTTACAGGGAGAAGGCTAGAAATGGCACTCAGTGAACTACTCATTTGAAGAGCTGGCACTGTCACAATGGGCTGAATGGCCTATTTCTGTGCAGTAATAATTCTGTCATCCAATGATTGTAGAAAGAAAGACAGAAATTCTCAACATTTCTGTCAATGTAAGATAGCAATTAATAAATCAAATAAGATTCATGAGGCCATCTTTGTTCAGAGAGCAGTGAGAATGTGGAACTCACGATGACAACAGTAATTGAGGGGAAAAGTTACACGTTATGAAAATTAGAGGAAAAACAGAATTGAAGGAAATGTTGATAGGATGCGGTAAAGTCAAGAGGGAGAAGTTTGTGTTTCTCAGCTGTAAATTCAATATAATACTTGGTATTTTTGTATAAACAGACTTTCTGACATGTCATTTCTAATGGTTGACTTCCTAGTCCATGATATTTGTGGTCCTGTTCACCAAGTTGAAGAGATGACCTTGTCACATCAAGGGCTGCTCTGTCTTTCTCACTCATGACACTAGAAGTACTTTGCTATCGTCTCATTTGTTTACACAAACTTTCCATTTAAAGCAGGCTTGTGGCCTAGTAAGCGTGGGAATAAAAGACACATGTCAAGTTGTGAAATCATCAATTGCCAATACATTTTAATCCCATTCCCCATCATCAGTGTTCTGACTGAGGAGAATTGTGATAGCTCCTACAAAGGTCACAGTCAGACGACAGAACAGTGTGCTGTAATATGCAGGAGAATCCCAACAGATTGAGGGGTGATTTACACAACAGGATCCCATTGCATGAAGAGAGATTACACAGCAAATCACAATGCACAGACGAATCTCCTATAGGGAGAAAAATATATACGTAAACAGGGTGTATTACACAAAGGAATCCCAATGTATGGCCAAATGTCTTACAAGTGCTTTACAGCACCAGGGAACTGGCTTCAATTTCAGCCTTGGATGATTGTCTATGGAGTCTGTATGTTCTCCCTGTGTCTGTGTGGGTTTTCTCCAGGTGGTCTAGTTTCCTACCAGTCTATAGGTGTACAAATTAAGTGCATTAGCCATGCTAAATTATCTGTGGTATTCAGGGATATGCAGGCTAAGTGGATTAGCTGTGATAAACATGAGGTTACAGGGATAAGGTAAGGGGGTGAGTCTGAGTGGGAGCTCTTCGAAGTGTCAGTGCAGATGTGATGGGCTGAATAGCCTCTTTCTGCACTGTAGGGATCCTATGATTCTACAAGTAACTGCTTTACACAGAAGGATCCCAATGAGAGTGCATTACATGGTGAATAGGAGCAGGAGTAGGCCATGTGGCCCTTTGAGCCTGCTCTGCCATTCAGTATGATCATCGCTGATCATCCAGTTCAAAAGCCTTTTCCCAGTGGCCTCCCCAACCCCGTCCATAAACTTTGACCCCTTTAGTCACATATCGAACTCCTTCTTGAAATCATACAATGTTTTGGCCAAAGAGTCCCATAGAACTGAAAGATGTATTACATTGAGGATCCCAGACAGTAAGGGAGTGTATTGTACAGTGGGAGTATTATGACTTGATGCATCTATTACACAAGGACCCAATGAATGATGCAGCTGATGGTCAACCAAGCGCGAGGGGTCAACCTGTGTATTTATGCAGGGAAGCCATATCCTCCCAAGTGGTAAAAGATTGCCAGGGTTTACAGGATGAACCACATAACAATTATTTCCCCTGAGATTTGTTTGAGAACTCATGGTATTAATGGAACCACTCGCTGTCCCTGTACTCACTGTGACAATCTGACTTGTGTGCACAAAATGAAATTTATATAAAGCAACATCATGTCTGCAGTTATCTCCATCAAATCTCCAGTAAGGTCTTGCTTCAGGCAAGTTAGCAAGGCTATACTGGAAAGTTCAACACACCACTGGTATAACATCCAAATGTTTTGCTGTGATTATCCAACTCTCAGGGTGAAATTCAAGGAAGGTCAGAGGAGATTGAGAGACAATGTCAAATCTTTGTAATCCAAACCCTCAAATCTGAGAGATAGGAAGCTGCCGCTTCATTTAATCACAGAAAAGTGCAGCACAGAAAAAGGTCAGAAAAGGTTAACTTGTGAGAACAAGATTTGTCAACTTGTAATCTCAAATATAAAAGATTGAGAGTTGATCTAATTGAGGCAGTTAAATGTTAAAATGTGGGATTATCCAGAAAAAGGTGACACAATCCTAGCATCAGATGCTGGTCATTTAAGAATGAAATCAGGAAGCAAATTTAAACCAAAGGACAGTGGAAATCTTAAGCTCTCCCCCAAAAATCTGTGGGTGCAGGAAGTCACTAGTTTCTAGTAAGGGTTATGAAACAACAATGGGTCATTGGAGTTGAGGTACAAGATTCACCGTGATCTACATGGATGATAGAACAGGCTTGAAGGGCAGAATAGTCTCCCCCTGTTCCTACATTGATTCATACCTGTACCAATTTGAAGAAAGGAGGAAAGACTTTTCACAGCCTTAGGATATCTCAAAACTTCACCAGCACGAGAGTTTTTTGAGCATTACTGGAGAGGGTTACAGAGATAAGGAAGGGTAAATCCAAGACAGATTTGAACACTAAAGTATGATTTTAGGCATAGCCCATTGATCCATTTATTGTGGGAAGAAAACTCTTGGTGAAGATAAGCTTCTATGAAAGGCACATCTGATGACTTCCCAAAGCAGCTGAATGGAATACATCAATGTAACCTTACTGACCCTGACTCCCTGCATTTTAGTCAAGCCGTCAACAGACCCTGCAGTATAGAAATCAAGACTGAAAATGAAATAACTGATTGCCTATAGTCCATATTTAACTTTTTAAGTTTCAGACCTTGACTTCAACGGATATTGATCCAGTTCATTTCAAAATGGATTTCTTTAATACTACTCAAATGGTTAATGCTAGGGGTTCACTATCCAAATCCATTATTAGGAGGGGAGAAGATTTTTCCAGCATTTACTTGCTCTTATGGTTTACTTATGAAATGAGTGGTATAAATTATTTCTATTAGCACTAACCAAATCTGCAGGATAATGAGTACAGCATATTTATATTTGTGAAACATTATCTTGCATTTTTTGATATCATTGCGCCAGGGAGAATTTGTTGCGGGGGAGGTCCCACAAAGAAGGTGATGGAGTTTGGAGTCTTGCGATGGGGTGGGGGCAGTGGGGAAGCAGAAAATGTCGGTGCCAGGAGAGCGTCAGTTGCAGTTTGTCATTCCTAGCGCCAGGTATTTTGGAGGAAATTAGATCAGGGCTCAAAAAGGTCTTACGCCCCCAAGGGGTGGGCAGACATTTAAGCTCATTAAGAGTGTTATTGAAGATGAGTTTAAGGAGCTGACTGGGGTTTCTTGTCAGTCTCCAGTTTGTTACTGGAATAGAGGCAGATCAATGGCCTTGAAGTGAGCACTCAGTAACAGGCAAATATACCAGTGCTGCACCAAAGCCTCTAGGCCATCCCCAACATCAAAACAGAAGATACTGGAAATACATGTTATGAACAGAGAAATGGAATTCATTTTCAAGGTAAAAGTTACTGTGTTCAGAGCTGAAGAAGGTAGCAATGTGACGTAGACATTTTCAACTATACTGAATGGAGGGAGGGGGAACATAGAGGTAGGGTAGGGGGCAAGAGGCATGAAGTAGCAAAAGGTAAAAGTAATTGTAGTAAAGTGTTAAAGAGTCTGTGTATGACAGAGTAATCTTCAGCTCTCTGCAAAGAAGTGAAAGCAAGGTACAGACTGTCAATTGACAAAGAAAACAGAACCAAAATTTGGGGGGTGGGGTGGACGGCGGTGGGGGGGGGGGGGTGGTGGGGGGAGTTGGTGGTAGGGCTGGGGGGGCAGTGGTGGGTTTGCAGTGGTACAGAGTTCTTGGCCTGAAATAGTTAAACTCAATGTGAGTTAGAGGATTGTAAGGCTTTTGACCAGATGACGACACGCTTCTCGAGTTTGTGATGAGTTTATGTTGAACAGCACGGGGCAAGGACACAGAAGTCAGGGTGAGAGCAGGGTGCTCCAGATCCTCCCACCCACCCACCCAGTCTGTCTGTCTGGGTGGGGTTGTGTCAAAGGCTGTCCTGGAGAGTGGCACACTCTCCATCCCCACCCCCTTTCTTTTCAGGGTTTTTTTTGGTTCTTAGAGCCTTTGTAAAAAAGGCTGAACGATGTCACCCAGTTACCCACTTACAACTGGATTCTAATTGGCCCATTGGCCTAAAATTCAGCTCACTGATCCTAATTCAACGGAAGCTTTTCTCCACGTAAATTCACTTGTGATTTGAAAATTCAAACTTTAAAGTGAGGTTCTCCCCGACCTGTTCTCCCTGGGGATGTGTTTCCAGCTTCAGCACCACCCACTCACCCTCCCAAACCTCACGAGGAAATGCAACCTTTCAAAAAGGTGGTCAAAATCTTGCATATGGCATACACTTCTTGCCCATAAATCTGACTTCTTGGGCCACAATTTTCAGTCAATTCTTTTTAATATCAGCGTTTCATGTGGAAATTGATTTCTGGGTTGTGGGCCAGGTTGTTACCGACTGGACATCTCTTGCCTTCTGAGAAGGTGGGTGATAGGTCATTTCCTTGAACCAGGAATTTTATGATGATGGTGTTCCCATAATCGCAGTTATTGGGAATTCCAGGATGCTGATTCAGTGAAAATGAAGGAATCCCAGGTGGGGTGCAACTTAGGGAGCTGGCAGGGACACTGTTTTTGTTGTTGCATTGGGTAGTATAGTTCATGAGCTAGCTTCTACTGCACAGTTGGTGCCTTTCTCAGCTATAGAATGTGCCAGGTGTGGAATGGGATGTTACTGAATGATGGTGTATCCTCAAGAGAGCCAGTACACCCTCAGTATTGTGATGAAACTTATGCATTGATCTATAAATATTAACATCAGTTTTTTAAGAGTTTGGATCTTAAGCTGGTGGTACATGGGTGTAGATCTATTTTTCTGAGGGATTTTAAATGTTAAGTAGGTCAGTCTTTCCAGAACCATGATTTGAAACCAGTATGTATCAGGCATCAGTTAACTGCATGGCCCCAGGAGTGTTAATGGATGTTTGTTTATATTATGGGGATTTACAACCTAAGAGAGAAAACAATGAAAGACATTAGCTTTCTTAAAATCATCAGGAATTGATTTTAGCTTAAAAAAGCTAAAGATTGGAAAGTTATTCTGTTCAGTGGGAACCTGACGGAAGCCAAACGGAAGCGTAATCTCTTCTAAAAAAAGGAGATTGTTTATAGTAGCAAAAGAAATAAGTTACCTCAGTGGAATAGTTAGTTAGTAGAGTTTGCAGTGCACAAATGTTTGACGAAAGACCTGTATTGGCTATTCAAAGCAGAGAAAGCTGAAGATTGAGTGAGCGGTCAAGGACAAAGGACCCACATCTCATCGGATGGAAACTGAGACAAAGCAGTTAATTCAAATTGATAGGAAAGGAATTTCTTTGGATTTTGATTAATTGCAATGTGATGATGGTGTTAGAGAATGCATGGGATTTTGTTTTGCTGTGCACTTTGAAATTCTTCAAACTTTGTTAATCTCTGTGGAACAGTAATACATATACAAACTAATTCCTGTCAGCTTTCATTGAATGAATGAGTGAGTTTCTAATAGTAATATTATATGAATTGTTTGATATGTTCACTCACAGGATGTAACCTTTTGAAGATGAAGATTTTCCTGTTAACTTTATTCTATGTAGTTGGGTTACATATGAGCCATTCTGAAGGCTCACATCCTGAAGTAGCTGTTTTTCTGTTCAATATGATGCTCAGCAACATTTCAGAGCTATGGCAGGAGAGACAAATCTACATGGACTTGGTTTTTCATCAGAGTCCTATTTATCGTAGACTTAACCATCAGTCTTTGTGTTGTGCACTACAATAAATACCTTAGGAATATGCAGCTCTGATCATACACAAAAGGTACAACAATGAAACAGGCTATTTTTGGCCCAACCATTCCATGCTGATGTTTACCCTCTACTTAAGTAAATAACAGCCTTGAAGATAGCACCAAATCAAGCATATCCCCCAGTATTGATCAGACATTGAGAGAGGGTGTAAGGGTTTCATTCCTGGTGTCAAGATTGAGTGATAGCCATTGTCTGTTCTTGGCTTTGGGATATCGCTGAATTGTTGATCTAATCTATTCACTCAAATACGTTATCCACAGGATCTGAATATGGAACAATTTCTGAATTTTTCTGAAACTAAAATATATTTTAACAAACTTCTGGTATTCTGGGAGACCCTTATCTTCAATAGGATATTTCTAGAATTATAACTTTTTTCCAATAATCTTTCAGGAAAAGGTTGCTCATTCAACACGAACTGCAAGTGCTGTTGTTAGCAGGATTTATAAATGAACAGATTTAAAGCTTGTGTTATTTGACAGTGAATCAGTGGAGGGTGGGAGGAGAGAGTGGGAAGGTGTGTCTACCTGATGAAGCATTGCAACCCAGAATACTATGCTCATAAAACAGAACAGTTCATCTTGACAGCTCCCATTGCTCTCAGACAGACAGATAGTGAGAGGCAAGTACCTTCATTTGGAGAGAGATAATAGGTACTGCAGATGCTGGAGAATCCAAGATAACAAGGTGTGGAGTTGGATGAACACATCAGGCCAAGCAGCATCATAGGAGCAGGAAAGCTTGACGTTTCGGGCCTAGACCCTTCATCAGAAGGGTCTAGG
>JAHRHZ010000153.1:792482-813792 GCA_024137785.1 Ginglymostoma cirratum | reverse complement strand
CCTAGACCCTTCATCAGAAGGGTCTAGGCCCGAAACGTCAAGCTTTCCTGCTCCTATGATGCTGCTTGGCCTGCTGTGTTCATCCAGCTCCACACCTTGTTATCTCTACCTTCATTTGGAGCAGGTTGTATCTCACAGGTTATCAGTCACTGCTAATCCAAATTGGTCATTGGTTAAAATCACTCAGTTTTACTAGACCTCCTCATTTAAATTTTTATTCACAGAGTATGAAGTGATGGACTGGTTGCACTGTCACTGGGCTTGTAATCCAGCGACCCAGGTAATATTCCGAGCATCTGAGTTCAAATACTCTATGGCAGATGGTAGAATTTGAATTCAATGAGGATCTGGGATTAAGAGTTGAACGAAAACCATGTAACCACTGTCAATGGTTGTAAAAACATATCTGGTTCCCATATTTTCCTTAGGGAAGGTAATCTGCCACTTTTAACTTGTCTGGTCCACATGTGACTCCAGACCTACGGTATTGTGGTTGACTCAACTACGCCCTGAAATGGCCCAGCCCCTGGGAACTATAGACTCGTGAGTCTGACATTGGTGGTGGGTAGGTTGTTGGAGATAATTCTGAAAGATAGGATTTACTTACATTCGGAGAGCTAAGGACTGAGTAGGGATCGTCAGCATGATTATGTGTAGGGGAAATCGTGCCTCACAAACTTAAGTTTTTTGAGGAAGTAACCAAAAATATTGTTGAGGGCAGAGAGGCAGATGTAAGTTGTATACTTGGACTTTAGTAAAGCCTTTGATAAGGTTCTGCATGGAAGATTAATTAGTAAAGAGGTCTTGAAAATTGGGTCAATGGGCTGAGCAGTGGCAGATGGAGTTTAATTTGGATAAATGCGAGCTATTGCACTTTGGTAAAATAAAGAAAGGTAGGACTTATACAGTTAACGGTTGGGCCCTGGGTAGTGTTGTAGAACAGAGAGACCTAGGGGTTCAGGTGCATAATTATTTGAAAGTTGTGTCTCAGGTAGAGAGGGTGTTAAGAAGGCATTCAGCATGCTTGCCTGCATTGCTCAGACCTTTGAGTATCAGAGTTGGGGCATCATGTTGAGGTTGTACAGGGAGTTGGTGACACCTCTTCTGGAGCACTATGTGCAGTTTTGGTCATCCTGCTACATGAAGGATATTATTAAGCTAGAGAGGGTTCAGAAAATATTTACCAGGATGTTGCAGGGAATGGAAGGTTTGAGTTATGAAAATAGGGGGGAACTTTTCTCACTGGAACATAGGAGGTTGAGGGGTGACCTTATAGAATTTATAAGATCATGAGATGCATAGATAAGGTGAATAGCAAAGGTGTTTTCCCTAAGGTGGGGGAGGTCAAAACAAGGGGGCATATTTTTAAGGTGAGAGGAGAAAGATTGAAAAAGGACATGAGGGGCAACATATTTACACAGAATTTGTGTGTGGAATATACTGCCAGAGAATGTGATGGATGCAGGTACAATTACAACGTTTAAAAGACATTTGGATAAGTACATGAATAGAAAAGGTTTGGAGGGCTATGGGCCAAGTGCAGGCAGGTGAGACTAGTTTAGTTTGGGAACATGGTCTGTCTGGACTGGTTGGACCGAAGGGTCTGTTTCCATGCTGTATGACTCTATGAATCTAAGTCCCTCAGTTCTGATGAAAAATCATGAAATGTCAACTCTGCTATTTTCCTACAGAACCTGCCAGAACTATTCAGTTTCTCCAACAATTTTTGTTTTTGTAGCAAGTTCATCAATTGTGTCAACTGCAAGAAATCCTCAAAAAATAATGGAAGTGGTCAGGTCCGAAAGGATATAGTTGCTAGACTGGATCTGCAACAGGTAGTGAGGGAACAAGCAAGAGGGAGAAACATACTTGACCTTATTCTTGTCAATCTGGGAGCTGTAGTTGCATCTGTCCATGACAGTATCGGTAAGAGTGACCACTGCACAGTCCTTGTGGAGATGAAGTCCTGCCTTCACATTGAGTATACCTTCCATCGTGTTGTGTGGCACTATGACTGTGCTAAATGGTTCAGACTTCGAATAGATCTAGCAACTCAAGACTGGGCATCCATGAGGCGCAGTGGGCCATCATCAGCAGCAAAATTGTACTCAACACAATCTGCCCTCCGCTCCCTCCACTCCAATCCCAACCTCACCATAAAACCCTCGGACAAGGGAGGCGCAGTTGTAGTATGGCGCACTGACCTCTACATCGTCGAGGCCAGGCGCCAACTCTCTGACACCTCCTCCTACTACCCCCTCGAACATGACCCCACCCCCGACCACCAAACCATTATCTCCCAAACCATCCGCAACCTCATCACCTCAGGTGACCTCCCACCTACAGCCTCCAACCTCATCGTCCCCCAACCCCACACTGCCCGCTTCTATCTCCTTCCCAAAATCTACAAACCTGAATGCCCTGGTCGACCCATTGTCTCCACCTGCTCCTGCCCCACCGAACTTATCTCCACCTATCTCGACTCCATTTTCTCCCCGTTGGTCCAGGAACTCCCTACCTACATCCATGACACCACCCACTCCCTCCACCTCCTCCAGAACTTCCAATTCCCTGGACCCCAACACCTCATCTTTACCGTGGACCTCCAGTCCCTATACACTTGTATTCCCCATACAGATGGCCTAAAGGCCCTCCGTTTCTTCCTGTCCCGAAGGCCCAACCAGTCCCCCTCCACTGACACCCTCATCCCCTTACCCGAACTTGTCCTCACCCTCAACAACTTCTCTTTGAATTCCTCCCACTTTCTACAGACAAAGGGGGTGGCCATGGGTACCCGCATGGGCCCAAGCTATGCCTGCCTCTTTGTAGGTTACGTGGAACAATCCCTCTTCCGTAGCTACACTGGCCCTAAACCCCACCTCTTCCTCTGTTACATTGATGACTGTATCGGTGCCGCCTCGTGCTCCCATGAGGAGCTCGAACAGTTCACCCACTTCACCAACACCTTCCACCCCAACCTGAAGTTCACCTGGACCATCTCTGATACCTCTCTCTCCTTCCTGGACCTCTCTGTTTCCTTGTCTGGTAACCACCTGGAACCCAATATCCATTTCAAGCCCACTGACTCCCACAGCTACGTAGAATACACCTCCTCTCACCCACATTCATGCAAAAGTGCCATCCCCTATTCCCAATTCCTTCGCCTCCGCCGCATCTGCTCCCAGGATGAGGCATTCCACTCCCGTACCTCTCAGATGCCCTCGTTTTTCAAGGACCGCAACATCACCCCACTCAGTGGTCGAGAACGCCCGCGACCGTGTCTCCTGCATTTCTCGCAATTCATCCCTCACATCCCCTCCCTGCAATAACAACCAAAACAGAATCCCCCTCATCCTCACGTACCACTCCACCAACCTTCACATCCAACGCATCATCCTCCGACACTTTCGCCATCTGCAATCCGACCCCACCACCAAAGACATTTTTCCCTCCCCACCCTTATCTGCTTTCCGGAGGGACCACTCCCTCCGTGACTCCCTTGTCCGCTCCACACTCCCCTCCAGCCTCACCACACCTGGCACTTTTCCCTGCAACCGCAGGAAGTGCTAAACCTGGCCCCACACCTCCTCCCTCACCCCAATCCCAGGCCCCAAGAAGACTTTCCACATCAAGCAGATGTTCACCTGCACATATGCTAATGTGGTATACTGCATCCGCTGTACCCGTTGTGGCCTCCTCTACATCGGGGAAACCAAGCGGAGGCCTGGGGACCGCCTTGCGGAACACCTACGCTCAGTTTGCACTAAACAACTGCACCTTCCAGTTGCGAACCATTTCAAATCCTCCTCCCATTCCTCAGACGACATGTCCATCCTGGGCCTCCTGCAGTGCCACAACACTGCCACCCGAATGTTGCAGGAACAGCAACTCATATTCCGCTTGGGCACCCTGCAGCCCAATGGTATCAATGTGGACTTCACAAGCTTCAAAATCTCCCCTCCCCCAACCACATCCCAAAACCAGCCCAGCTTGTCCCCGCCTCCCTCACCTGCCCTTCCTCCCACCTATCCACTCCTCCCACCTCAAGCCTCACCCCCATCTCCTACATACTAGACTCATCCTACCCCCTTGACCTGTCCGTCCTCCCTGGACTGACCTATCTCCTCCTTACCCCCCCCCACCTACACTCACCTTTACTGGCTCCATCCCCACCTCTTTGACCTGTCTGTCTCCTCTCCACCTATCTTCTCCTCTATCCATCTTCTATCCGCCTCCCCCTCTCTCTCTATTTATTTCAGAACCCCCTTCCCCTCCCTCATTTCTGAAGAAGGGTCTAGGCCCGAAACATCAACCTTCCTGCTCCTCTGATGCTGCTTGACCTGCTGTGTTCATCCAGCTCTACACCTTGTTATCTTACAATCTGCAACCTCATGGCCGGGCTAAACCATTATCATCAAGCCAAGCAACCAACCTTGGTTCAATGAAGAGTGCAGGAGGGCATGCAAGTGCAGCACTAGACATACCTAAAAGTGAGGTGTCAACCTGCTGAAGCTACCAAACAGGACTATTTGCATCCCAAACAGCATAAGCAGGAAGCACTAGACAGAATTAAGAGTTCACACAACCAACCCATCAGACGTAAGCTCTGCATTTCTGCCACACCTATTGCTGGGCAGAAATAAATGTAATTAACATTCTAGGTAATCAATGTTGGCACCTCAGGAACTGTCTTATAATTCTGAATGTCACAAAGTATTAGTTCCTGCAGCATAAATTGACACAATGAGAAAGAATTCATTATACCATGGAGAGGAATTGTCCAATGAAGATATCCTGTAGTTAGAGAGACAGGGCTGAAGAGGAAGTCTGTGCTGAAACACCATCCACTTCAATTTTGTCAAAGAAGCAAATGTCAAGAATTTTCCAGCCTGTGGAGGAGATGATGGAAATCATCATGGAGAATGATCTGACAGGAGAACACAGTGAACAGAACGATTGATGATGTGATTAACTGCTTCTCCAGGATATCGACTTGGAAAAGCAGAGAGCTACACAACAGTATTTGAGTAGATACTTCAAGCCATTTGGTGATCCTGGCCCTTCTCCCCTATAACTTCAGCTCTACTCAACCTAGCTATTGCATGCTGCTTTGAAATCAAAACTAAAATCTCTCTCTAACTTTAATGAAAGTCACATTGAACTTGAAAGGTTAACTCTGTTCCTCTCTTCACAGATGCTGCCAGACCTGCTGAATGTTTAACAGCAGTTTCTGCTTGTGATCTCATTCTATCTCCAGTCATTGAGCTTCTCTGAGGAAGAAAACCAGGATCTCAAACCCGAGACTAAGCTATTAGCCCCATGCAGGCACCTTATTGTACCAGCTGCAAAATCTTCAAAAGGTCCTCCAAACCCAGGGCCAAGAAGTGTCAAAGTCCTCCAACAAGCCAAAACGCTGAGCATCAAGGCATTAAATCACTGAAAGTTACTCCACTAAAATGCTTTTCTGAAGAGGTCAAATATCTTCAGCAACTAACGGTGATCATCCAAAATGGGAGAAGGTTAATTTGGGAAGGCACCACCACAGACAGACTTGTTCAGGACCATGCAGAGGTTAAAGTTAGGGCAGTGGACAGAAAGCAAAACCCTCCAAACAACTCATCTGATTGACCCTCCAAAATACATCAGACTCACACACACCAGCGTCTCGAATTGAAGATCTCATCAAACTGGAGGTAAGGAAAGTTATCCCATAACAGGGACTAGTGAGAGTAATCTGATTTGAATTTATACAATATTTCTGTGATATTCAACAATTTATTTTATGCTACATCAGATTTCAGCTAAGAAAGCATAGTATCCTGCGTACATACAGTACAGTATTTCAACTTGTACATTTTTTTCCAGGTAGGAAATGCCCAAAGGAACATAATTCAAGCTTTATCATTGATAGCAAAGGGAAATCATGATTCACTTAAAGTTGTTTCATTTAAATTCATAGTTTTCAGGAACACAACGATAACTTTGACTAACTGTAATTAACTTGGTCTCTACAGATGAAAGTCTCACAAATGACAAGTGAAATTGTCATTTGAAGTTTAGTGCGTTACATCATTCATTAAAAAGTGTTTAGAATAACTGTTTATTCAATTTGTTTTAGGGAGAATTCATAATGGACAGTAGAAACAAAATGGAATCTTCTGGAACTGCTATTAATAGATAACGAATACAGAAGCCACTGGAGCACTCAGTGAGTCTGATAGCATCTGTTGAGACAGTGGGGTCATGGTCTGAGAGTCTGTAAAGTAGTGAGTGGGATGCCAAAGACAGGGAAGGTGGACCTCCCACCCAGCACCAAGTCATGGCCAACTCAGGACCTCTTCTCACTTCTGCTACCAATGGCAGGGTGCCCTCTGCCAGCCTCTCAGCAGGCTTTGGTGGGGGGGGTGTGGAATAGAAACTTTGATCCATATGTGCCCAGTAGCTATTCCTGTGGGTCCTGACACCTGCCTTCAACATGCCCATACCCTGGGGCTGGTCTGACTGATAGGTTGACAAGGTGCACTCGGGTTCTCAGTGATCACTGAAGAAGGGTCAGCCATCATCTTGCCCAATTCCACTCTCAGCTTGAAAACAGCTGGAATACATTTAACCTAATGCTTCGAGGCAATGACCTTTCCCTAGAACTAGGAAAAGTTAAGAAATGAACGGATTTGAAGCAAAGGAAGGAGAGACAGTGCAAGGATGGTTTGTGTCTTTTGACATTAGCTAGGTTTGCTGGGAGATTCTGAGTCAAATTCTTAGGCTGGCCTCAACGCAAGTTCCATCAAATAGAAGTAGATATTCCTGTGCCTCATTGTGTGTGAGAGATACTCCAATAAAAGCATAAAGTTTGAAAACTGGGAGCAAGCCATGGGAGGTTGGCCAACAGTTGTGACGTCTTTCAAAGATCAAATTTTGTTGTAAAATGATTTGGTTTTAAAAAAAGGGAGAAGGCCCAGGATCTAAAATTTATAAGCAATTAACAATTGTGCTCTGACTGGATTACAACAGTTTATGATAAAACACAATAATCTATTTAGATAATTTTCTCACAGACGACTTTCTTCACAGGCTGTGAGCATCATATTGCCCATCCCTAATTGCCCTTCAGAAGATGGTGGCAAGTTGCTTCTTGAACTGTTGCACAGCTTGGGGCATGGAGCACTCACAATGCCCTTAGGAAGGGAGTTCCAGGATTTTGATCCAGCAACAGTGAAGGAATGTCGATATATTTCCAAGTGAGAGATGGTGAGTGGCTTGGAGGGGAACTTGCAGGTGGTGGTGTTCCTATGTATCTGATGCTCTTGTCCTTTTAAGGAGTAGGGGTCGTGGATTTGGAAGGAGCTGTCGGAGGAGTTTAGTGCATCTTGCAGAAAGTATACGCGGTTGGTACCCAGTGTCTGTGGTGAAGTCGAAGATACTGGATCCAGCTAGTTTCACATTTAAATCTCACAGTCTGCAGTTTCCACTCAATTCCATTGGTTTTCTTGATGCATTTTATCTGGAATTGACATAACCAGTGCAAATGACTGTGGAATTTTAAGCACAAATTACATTAAATGCAACTTGTATTTCAGCCGTTTTTTCTGCTGGTCCAGCAGGTTCTGTCCATTAAACTGGCCATGACCCAAGGATGAATTGATCACCATTAAGAATTTCTGTTAACTGCATTCACTGACAACCCTTAAGGGAGGCTTTAAAAATTAAACTGGTTCTTTAGGGCACAAGGACACGTTTTAAAAGCTTTTAAAAGTGACTCTGTTTTAACTTACAAAGGAACTTACCAATGAACTCCAACATAATGAATAAATAGTTGTTTTTTTTTATGAAACTGAATTTCAATCATTGGCAAATAGTTAACTAAGCGGGTGGTGGTTTCTGGCACTGTCATTAAAATGCTTACTTACTGAGATCAACCTGAATGTAGCAAGCTTCACCAAGTTAGAACTTTTCTATCTATGAAGATAAAGTTCCTAAAACAAAATATAAAGCATAAATAAACTAAGTTCTAAAATGTTGCATGATAATACAATAGGGGCAGCACAGCGGCTCAGTGGTTAGCACTGCTGCCTCACAGCACCAGGGTCCCAGGTTCTGTTCTGGTCTATTCTATGATAAATAACTTGGTTGCTCTTTCAAATCACAATTTCAAAATTTGTGTATTTCACAAAATATGGCAGTGTTTTGAACTTTGAGGTGGATAGTGAGGAAACCTCAAGAGGACATAGGCTGCTGGATTGCACAGATACATGTCAGATCAGTTTATTACAGAGATATGCAATGTGGTACATTTTCTTTCCTTTATTCATTCACAGGATGAGGGCATCGCTGGCTAGGCAGCATTTATTGCACATCCCTAATCCCTAGAGGGCAGTTAAGAGTCAAACACATTGCTGTGGGTCTGGAGTCACATGTAGGCCAGACCAGGTGGGGATGGCAGTTTCATTCCCTACAGGGCATGAACGAACCAGATGGGTTTTTCCAACAATGGACAACAGATTCACAGTCATCATTAGACTCTTAATTCAAATTTCACCATCTGCTATGGTGGGATTCAAACACAGGTTCCCAGAACGTTATCTGGGTCTCTGGATTAACAGTCCAGTGATAATACCACTAGGCCATTGCCTTTCCTCTTCTTTTGATAAGCAGAATTAAGAGAGGAAATATAACATAAACACGAGACTTGTTAAATGGAAGCAGAAACAGAGGAATTACTAGGGAGGTGTAGAAACAGAGGGATCACTAGGGAATATTTGCACAAATGAGGAAAAGTGGCAGAGCAGGTTGGACAAAGTGGCTAATAAGGCAAGTGGAATCCTGGATTTTATGATTTGAGGCACAGAGTACAAAAGTAAAGACCCGTGATGCCCTTTGGTCTACCATAAGGAAAATATTTAACTTTGTCTCAGATTTTGCTCAATTGTAAAGCAAAGAAATGCAATTTTCTTGAGGAATAAGAATTTCTACTCTTTGTGACATACACCATTGACCTAAAAGCAATACCAATAGAAAGCTGCATCACCACAAGAACAGAGAAGGCACATTTATAAGGAGCTGTATGTATTACAGTTAAAAATGACATACTAACATATGAATTAGGAGTAGAAATAAGATTACTCATCTTCCCATACTTGCTCTGCAGCTAATCTGATTGTAACCTCAAATTTGCATTTCCACCTGTCTCTAATAACTTTTCACCCTCTTGCTTAACAAGAATCTACCTACCCCTGCCTAAAAATATTCCAGCACTCTGCTTTCACTGCCTTTTCAAGAAGAGAATTCCAAACCCTCTGAGAGAAAAGATATGCCTAATTTCTATTTCAAATGAACAATCCTAGATCTTTAAAAGTTGGGGTTAGAGCTGAGGCATTGGACTGATTCCTGCAGTAGGCGAGACTTCTAGAAGATAGATGGGTTGCACCTTGGGAGGGCCAGGACTAATATCTCAGGGGAAGAGTTATTGGTGCTGTTGGAGAGAGTTTAAACTAGATTCACAGGGGGACAGGAACCCAAGAAACAGCTCAGATTCAAGAGAGGTAAAACTTATAAAAGGAAGGAAAGTAGTAAGCAAAAATAGAAGACAGATGAAGCAATGGCAAACATCAGGCAGGAACAAAACAGAAAATAATGTCAGAAAGACTGAATTGAAAGCACTCTATCTGAATGCACACTGTATTCACAAAAACATTGCTGACTTGAATGTACAAATTGATTTAAATGGTTATAATAGTTATAACAGACATTTGGCTCCAGGTTGACTAAGATTGAGAAATGAATGTCCAAGGATAGTTTACGTCCAGGAGAAACAGGCAAAAAGGAAAAAGTGGGAAAGCACTCCAAATAAGCGATGGCACCGGTACAATCATGAGAGAGGATGTTTGATTGAAGGCTCAAGAAGTGGAATCAGTTTGAGTGGAGCTAAGAAACAGCAACAGAAAGTAAACATGGTGGGATCGCAGGGGCCGGGATGTTGTTTACAAAACACCAAGACTGAGATGAGAAGGAATTTCTTCACTCAGAGGGTGGTGAGTGTTTGGAATTCTCTCCCTCCAGGGGCCTGTGGAAGCTCAATCATTGAGCACGTTCAAGGCAGACATCAATAGATATCTGGAGACAATGACATGTAGGTATATTGAGATGGTGTGGGAAGGTAGCATTGCGGTATATAATGAGCCATGACCTGGAATGGTGGGATAGGTTTGAATGGCCTCTCTTGTTCCTATGCCTCTTGAAGTTTACCACTATTCGTCTCACAATTCAAAGCACTTTGAAGTTTTTTACAGCTGTTAATTTTGAAATTAAGGCTTATTTATGATGGAAAGCAAAGGCACCAGTACTGATCACAGGGGTTGGTATATGTTCCCTCAGGCCTAAAAACAACTGTTCACTTTGGCTCTGTCTCCTGTGATTCAGCCAATTCCGTACTATGCTGTTACTGTCACTTCTATTTCACGGGCTTCAGCTGATCCGACAAGCTGGTTTTATCAAACACTTTTCAGAAAGTTTATATTTGTCAACAGTATTACACTCTTCAACCTTGTTACCTCATTGAAAAAGTTAGAAAAAGATAAACTTTCTTTAACAAATCCATATTGACTTTCCTTCATCAAAAAACACTCTTATCATTTCTAAAAAGCTTCCATAAATGTCTCTGACCATACAGGTTCAATGGACTGGCATGAACTGTCTGCCAGTACGTTTTATTTAAGGCAAAGTTGCATTATTAGTTAAGTGATTTATCCTGTCAATAAGGTATAACAGTGATGTGTATACCCCCTGTATTATGTTTCTATTGCTTAGTGGGAGTTTTTATACTGATTACGCAGACCTCTTGTTTATCTGGAATATTTGATCAATAGGCATGCTCCTGGTCCCATATTTGCTAGTTCATAAAGGATTTGCTGGAGTAACTTTCACTTCTACCTCCCCTCATGCTCTCTCTGAATTTGCCTTCTGCTCCCTCAACCTGACTGCTGCTAAATTGCTGATCGCTGTGCCTCCCCTCCAAGTCTCATACTCACCAATGTTATAAACGTTTTTCTTTCTTCAGCTGTTGTTCTTCTCTCATTGAATTTTGTTCTTATCACTCTTTCCCTCCAAAAGTCCCACCCTTCATTCCTCCGTCCTTGCAAACAATTCCCCTGTGTCTGACCTCCATTTTCTTTCCAAAGTCCTCAAACTCACATACACTTTCGTATACATACAAAAAAGGAGCACGAGCAACACATCCAGCCCTTCAAGCCTGCTCCTCCATCCAATAAGACAATGGTGAATGTAATGTGGGCCTCTCAAATCTGTGCCCACCTTTCCCACAACCACCAGTTTGAATCTCTCCAAAGAAGGTTTGTACCCTGATATAGCACTGAAACAGCAATGGATTTTCTGCACGGAGTTTGTGTTACATTCCTCCACTCTCTGTAACTTGATACAGGAGTAATCATGATTTTATCAGGAAGCTGCTGTCATTCTATGCTGTAATCTTTTACACAGATTTATATAGAAACATCAGAATAGGAGTTGGCCCTTTGAGTTGTGTTTTCTTGCACAGACACACTATTTCAGTAACTGAGGTTTGCTGCTTGTGAATACTGTTCCACTTCCAGTTCTTCAGCTGACACATGGTCAATACTAACTGGTTTCAATTTTACATCCACAAGGACTCACCATTCTTTCCTCTGAGTCTTCAGTTCCTGGCGGATGTGCATTTGAACAATTCATGATCTCGTTATGGTGCTGGTGGTGCATAACGTTAATGAACTGCACACGCATAAGGGAAACTCGAGCAAAGCTTCTACAGGGCTGAGCAGAGATGATTCAAACTATTGAGATAATTTTCTTTTCCGAATGCAAGTTGGCGCTGATTCTATGCTGTGTAACTTCCAACAGTAGAAATACACATGGCTTGTGTATGTAAAGTACAAGTTAGAATAAAATTGTTTGAAACATGACAGGATCCCCAATTTCCAGGTAGTCATAGAATCCTAGAGTTACACAGAACAGAAATGGGCCTTTCAGTCCAACTTGTCTATGCTGACCAGGTTTCCTAAACTGAACAAGTCCCATTTGTCTACATTTGGCCCATATACATCTCAACCTTTCCTATCCATGTACCTGTCCAAATGTATTTTAAATGTTGTAATTGTACTCACCTCCACCACTTCTTCTGGCAGCTCATTCTATATATGCCCCACCCTGTGTGTGAAAAAGTTGCCCTTCAAGTCCCTTTTAAAATCCCCTTTCACCTTAAACCTATACCCTCAAGTTCTGGACTCCCTTACCCTGGGGAAAAGACCTCTATAAGGTCACCCCTCAACCTCCTACACTCCATGGAAAAAAGTCCAAGGCTATCCAGCTTCTCCCTATAACTCAAACCTTCCAGTTTTGGTAATATCCTTATAAATCAATTTTGCTCCCTTTTCAGTTTAAGAACATCCTCCCTATAGCAGCGTGACAAGAATTGTACACAGTACTCAAGTGTGACCTCACCAATATCTTGTACAGCTGTAACATGATGTCCCAAGTCCTGTACTCAATGCTCTGACCAATAAAGACAAGTGTGCTAAACACCTTCTTCACCACCCTGTCTATCAGTGACACCACGTGCAAGGAACTATGTACCTGCACTCCTAGGTCTCTCTGTTCAACGACACTGCCCAGGGCCCTACCATTCACTGTGTAAGCTCTGCCCTGGATCCCATGTGATCTAACCTTACTAACCAGTCTACTACGTGGAGCCTTATCGAAGGCCTTGCTGGAGTCCATATAGACAACGTCTATCACTCTGCCTTAATCTATCTTCTTGGTTGCCTCTTCAAAAAAACTCAATCAAATTTGTGAGACATGATTTCCCATGCACAAAGCAATGCTGACTATCCCTAATCAGTTCTTACCTTTCCAAATGCATGTAGATCCTGTCTCTCAGAATCTCCTCCAACAACTTACCCACCACTGAAGTTTGGCTCACTGATCTATAGTTCTGTGGCTTTTTCTTGCAGGATTTCTTAAATAATGGCACAACATTAATCACCCTTCAGTCTTCTGGCACCTCACCTGTTGCTGTCAATGATACAAATATTTCTGCTGGGGACCCAGCAATTTCTTCCCCAGCTTCCCACAATGTTGTGGAATACACTTGATCAGTTTCTGGGGACTTATCGCAAATGCGAGGTGATACATTTTGGAAGATCCAATTCAAGAGCGAACTATACGGTAAATGGAAAAGCCCTGAGGAAAATTGATACACAGAGAGATCTGGGTGTTTAGGTCCATTGTACCCTGAAGGTGGCAACGCAGGTCGACAGAGTGGTCAAGAAGGCATACGGCATGCTTTCATTCATCGGATGGGATATTGAGTACAAGAGTTGGCAGGTCATGTAACAGTTGTATAGGACTTTGGTTCGACCACATTTGGAATACTGCGTACAGTTCTGGTCACCACATTACCAAAAAGATGTGGATGCTTTGGAGATGGTGCAGAGGAGGTTCACCAGGATGTTGCCTGGTATGGAGGGCGCTAGCTATGAAGAGAGGTTGAGTAGTTTTGGTTTATTTACAGTAGAAAGACGGAAGTTGAGGGGGGACCTGGTTGAGGTCTACAAAATCATGAGAGGTATAGACAGGGTGGATAGCAAGAAGGTTTTTCCCTGAGTGGGAGACTCAATTACCAGGGGTCACCATTTCAAGGTGAGAGGGGAAAAGTTTAAGGGAGATATGCGTGGAAAGTTCTTTACACAGAGGGTGGTGGGTGCCTGGAACATGTTGCCAGCGGAGGTGGTAGAAGTGGGCATGATAGCATCATTTAAGATGTATCTAGACAGATACATGAATGGGCAGGGAGCAAAGGGATACAGATCCTTGGAAAATAGGCGACAGGTTTAGATTGAGGATCTGGATCGGCACAGGCTTCGAGGGCCGAAGGGCCTGTTCCTGTGCTGTAATTTTCTTTGTCCTTTGTTCTTTATCGACCTTTATGCATTTTAAGACCTCCATCACCTCCTCTTCTGTAATATGGACTACTTTGAAGACATCATCATTTATTTCACTAGTTACCTAATTCCATGTCTTTCTCCACAGTAAATACTGATGAGACATATTCATTTAGGATCTTACCCATCTCAGTATCTCCACACATGGATTACCTTGTTCATCTTTAAGGGACCCTATTCTCTCCATCGTTACTCTTTGTCCTTAATACACATGTAGAATCTCTTTGGATTATCCTTTACCCTATCTGCCAAAACTATCTTATATCCAGTATATGCCCTCCTGATTTCCCCTTTAAGTGTCCACCTACATCTCCACACTCCACTGAGTATTCACTTGATCCTGTCTGGTTATATCTAAGAAATGCCTCCTTCTTTCTCTTGGCCAGAGCTTCAATATCTCTAGTCATCCAGTATACTCTACACATGGCCAGCCTTTCCCTTCATGCTAACAGGTACATGCTCTCATTATCTTGCTTTTGAACGCCTCCAACTTGCCAGACATCCCTTAACCTGCAAACAGCCTCCGCCAAACAACTTTTGAAAGTTCCTGTCTAATACCATCAAAATTTGCTTTGCCCCAATTTAAAACTTAGATTACACCTCAGTCACTTGCTCTGCCTTATTTTCAAGGAGAGGGTTGAGTTTGGCCCCTTCTCTAGTAGGGCCATCTACATATTTATTGACAAAGTTTTCTTGAAAACACATAACAAATTCTTCCCCATCCAAGCCCTTAACGTCATGGCAGTCCCAGTCTATATTTGGAAAGTTAAAACTCCCTACTAATACGACCTGATTACTCTTATAGCTAATTGAGATCTCTCCACGTATTTGCTCCTCAGTTTCCCACTGACTACTGGTGGTGCCAACAGTACAATCCCATCAAAGTGATCTCCGGATTACTCCCAGTGCCACGTGCCAGTAAGGATAGAAATAGAAAAATAGACCAGATGAATGTGTTGCTGAGGAGCTGGTGTAGGGGGCAAAGTTTTCAGTTCTTGGATCATTGGGATCTCATCTGGGGTAGAGGTGATCTTTACAAGAGGGACGGTTTGCATTTGAACCAGAGGGGGCTCAATACCTTCCTGGGGAGATTTGTTACTATTACTCGGGAGGGGTTGAACTAGTTTGGCAGAGGGCGTGGGACTCTGAAGAGGAGAGGTGGCCATTGAGAAGTCAGGGGAAAATACATTAGCCATTGAGAGCAAGTTTACTATTCAAGATAGCCAGGGGCGCAGTAAAAGGAGGGAGAAGACTTCTGCTTTAAAATGCATTTATTTCAATACATGAAGCCTGACTGGTATAGCGGATGAGACCACAGCATGGACTGGCTCTGGGGACTGGGACATTATAACCATGACAGAAACTAAGCTAAGAGAAGGGCAGGACTGCAGCTCAGTGTTCCTGGGTACTGAAGCTACAGGCATGACAGAAGTACATGTAAGCCAGGAGGGGGAGTTGCCCTTTTGATAAGGGAGGACAGAACAACAGTGCTTAGAGACGATATTCTTCAGGCCTGATCAAATGAAGCCATATGGTTAGAACTTAGAAACAAGAAGGGAATGGTCACTCTGTTGGGACTGTATTATACACTCCCAAATAGCCAGCGGGTACTAGAGGAGCAATTGTGTAGAGAGATTGCAGATACCTGTAGGAATAATAGATTAGTATTAGTTGGAGATTTTAATTTCCCCTGTATTGACTGGGCCACCCAGGGTGTAAAAGGCCTGGACGGGGTGGAATTTGTCAAATGCGTCCAAGAAAGTTTCCTAAATCGATATGTAGAGGGCACGACTCGGGAGGGTGCAGCACTGGACCTCCTCTTAGGAACCTAGGTCGGGCAAGTGACTGAAGTGTCAGTCGGAGAGCTCTTTGTGTCCAGTGACCATAACTCTCCTAGTTTCAACGTAGTTATGGAAAAAGATAGGACATGGCCACATGTTAAGGTGCTGAACTGGAGCAGGGCCATTAGGCAGGATCTAGCAGAGGTCGATTGGGTGAGTGTTTGAAGGAAAAGGAACGACTGGCAAATGGGAGACATTTAAAAGTGTGATATCAAGAGTCCAGGCACAGTATTTCCCTGTCAGGATGAAGGGAAAATCTGGCAGGTTCAGGGATCCCTGGCTGAAGAAGGATATTGAGGACCTGGTCAGGAAAAAGAAGAAGGCATACATTGGGTTTAAGCTATCAGGCTCAAGTCAATCCCTAGATGACTATAAAAAGTGTAGGAGTGCACTTAAGAGAGAAATCAAAAGAGCAAAAAGAGGATATGAGATGGATCTGGCAGATAAGGTTAAAGATAATATAGCTATTGGCTCTCGGGATTAAGAGTAAGAGGATGGCTAGGGAGAGAATAGGTCCACTTAAAGATCAGCATGGCCGTCTATGTGTAGAGCCACAGGAGATGGGGGGGGATTTTTAATGAATACTTCTCCTCAGTTTTTACTGAGGAGAGAATCATGGATGCTATGGAAATAAGGGAAACAAGTGGGGATGTTTTGGACCACATACACATTACCAGAGAGGAGGTGTTTGCAGCTTTAAAGCACATTAAGGTGGATAAATCCCCTGGGCCTGATCAAGTCCATCCTCAGACATTGTGGGAGGCTGGGGAAGAAATTGCAGAGGCACTTGCAGAGATTTTTGCTTCATCTTTAGCTACTGGTGAAGTTCTGGAAGACTGGAGGGTAGCTAGTGTTGTTGTTCCATTGTTTAAGAGGGTAGCAAAGACACGCCAGCGACCTACAGGCCAGTGAGCCTGACATCAGTGGTAGGCAAATTATTGGAGAGGATACTGAGGGACAGGGTCAACCAACATTTGGATAGTCAAGGTCTGATTAGGGATTTGTGTGAGGAAGTCATGTCTGACAAATCACTTAAGAGTTTTTCCAACAGGTAACCAAGAGGATAGATGAGAGTAGGGCAGTGGGGAAGTGGCAGTTGTCTATATGGGCTTTAGTAAGGCCTTTGACAAGGTCCCGCATGGCAGGCTAGTCATGAAAGTTAGGTAGCATGGGATCCAGGGAAAGCTAGCTAATTGGATTCGAAATTGGCTCAATGGTAGGAAGCAAAGGATGATGGTTGAAGGTTGTTTCTCGAACTGGAGGACTATGACTAGTGGTGTGCCACAGGGGTCAGTGCTGGAACCCTGGATATGTGTTATTTACATCAATGATCTGGATGTGAATGTACAAGGCATGATTAGTAAGTTTGCAGAGGATGCAAAATCAGGAGGTATCATTGATTGTGAGGAAGCTTATCAAAAATTACAGAGGGATCTTCACCAGATGGGGAAGTTGGCTGAGGATTGGCAAATGCAATTCAATATAGATAAGTGTGGGGTGTTGCACTTTGGAAAGTCAAACCAAAATAGGACTTATACAGTGAATGGTAAGGTCCTGAGGAGTGTTACGGAACAGAGGGAGCTAGGAGTTCAAGTACATATTTAGTTGAAAGAGGTGTCACAGGTAGACAGGGTGGTGAAGAAGGCATTTAGCATGCTGGCCTTCATCGGTTGAGGCATTGAGTATAGGAGCTGGGATGTTGTGTTACAGTTGTATAAGTCATTGGCTAAGGCTGCACTTGGAGTATTGTGTACAATTTTGGTCACCCTGTTATAGGAAAGACATAGATAAACTGGAAAGTGTGCAAAGAAGATTTACAAGGATGTTGCCAGGACTAGTAGGCTTGAATCATAGGGAGAGATTGGCCAGGATAGGACTTTATTCCTTGGAATGTAGGAGAAGGAGAATGAGGATGATCTTATTGAGGTGTATAAAATCATGAGGAGCATAGATAGCATGAATACATATAGTCTTCTTCCCAGGGATGGGGAATTGAAAACTAGGGGACATAGGTTTAAGGTGAGAGGGGAAAGATTTAAGAAGGACCTAAGGGGCAACGTCTTCATGCAGAGAGTGCTGTGGATATGGAATGGACTGCCAGAGAAAGTGGTTGAGGCAGGTACAATAGCAACATGTAAAACATATTTGGGTAGGTATATGGATGGGAAGGGTTTTGAAGGATATGAGACGAAATGCGGGCAATTGGGAACTAGCTGAGTGGGCACCATGGTCAGCACAGACCAGTTTGGGCCAAAGGGCCTGTTTCCATGCTGTATTACTGTCTGACTCTACGATCACCCCCTCTTTATTCCAGACATAACATTTCACAGGATGATCCCTCGGGAATATCCTCTAAGTACTGCCGTGACGCTTCCACTGATCAAAAACGCCAATCTCCTTTCTTACTTGCCTCCCCTTCTGTCCTTCCAATAGCATCTGTACCCCAGAACATTGAGCTGCCAGTCTTGTCCCACCGTCAGCCATGTTTCTATGATAGCTGTGATATCTCAGACCCATATACCCATCCATGCCCTGAGTTCATCTGCCTTACCGGTCAGGCCTCTTGCATTGAAATAAATTCAGTTTAATTCATCAGCCTTCCCTTGTTCTCTGCCCTCCTCCTGCCTGCCTTGTCTATTTAACATGTTCTTTTTAACTTCTGTATCAGCCTCAACCTTCTCTCTTGTCTCACTGCTTAGGGTCCTGCCTCCTTGCCAGACTAGTTTAAACCATTCCAAGTAGCTCCGGCAAAATGGTAAATTTTGCAGGGACTTCAGGGACCTCTGAAATATGCTTAATACCACAATAGCCTCAGACAATGGGGAGGCAATGGCCTAGTGCTGTTATCGCTCGACTATTAATCCAGAAATGCAGGTATCATCTGGGTACCTGGGTTCGAATTGTGTCATGGCAGATGGTAACGTTTGAATTCAATAAAATTCATGAATGACCATGAATCTATTGACGATTGTTGGGAAAAACCCACCTGGTTCATTAAAGTTCTTTAGGGAAGGAAACTGCCATCCTTACTTGGTCTGGACTATATTGACTCTTAACTGCCCTCTGGGCAATCAGGGATGGGCAATACATACTGGCCCAGTGATGCCCTCTTGCCATGAATGAATATAAAAGAAAAATTTTACTCTCTTCCAATTGTGATACTTGATATCTATGGCCAAAATATAGTCTCTATTTCTTAAACAAACTTCAGGGCTTTTACACAGAATTTCAGCTTGTAGGTTACAAAACATTGTCAATGAGAATGAAAGACTATTTGACTGATAGAGACAATTGGAGCTTGTTTTCTTTCTAATTGGTGGGTCAGATAATCAATGATTATTTTGACTTATTATTGCCACACGGGCTGAAACACAGTGAAAAGTATTGTTTTGCAAGCTATCCAGCTAGATCATACCTTACATAAGTATATCAGGGTAATAGAACAGAATGCGGAACATAGTGCTACAGCTACAGAGAAGGTGCAGTGAAAGATCAACTTTAATATGTGGGAGGCCCATTCATAAGCAGAGAAGTCTATTCAAGGACAGCAGGGAAAAAGCTGTTCCTGAATCCGTTGGTTTGTTTTTTCAAACGTTTATACCTTCTGCCTGATGGAAGAGAATGGAAATGAGTATAACCAGGGTGGGAGGGGTCTTTGACTATGTTGGCTACTTTCCTGAGGCAGCGGGAAGTATAGATGGAGTCAATGGATGGAAGGCTGGTTTCTGTGATGGACTGGGCTACGTTCTGTAATTCCTTGTGGTCTCGGGTACAGCAGTTGCTTTACCAAGCTGTGATGCATCTGGATAGGGTGTTTTCTGTGGTACATTTATAAAAATTGATAAGAGCCATTGTGGACCTGCTGAATTACCTTAGTCACCTGAGGAAGTAGAGGTGTTGGTGTACTTTCTTGACTGTAGCATCGATGTGGATGGACCAGGATAGATCATTGGTGATATTTACTCCTAGGTACTTGAAGCTCTTGACCACCTCCAGCTCAATGCCATTGATAAGACAAGAGCGTGTTCTCCCTTCCGCTTCCTGAAGTCAATGACCAGTTCCCTCATTGTGTTGACATTGAGGGAGAGACTGTTGTCTTTACGACATGCTGCTACGCTCTCCTATCTCTTTCCTGTATTCTGTCTCATCGTTGTTTAAAATCCGACCCACTATGGTGGTGTCATCAGCAAACTTGTAAATGGAGTTAGAGCTGAATTTGGACGCATAGTTGTGAGTGTCTAAAGAGTACAATGAGGGGCTGAGTACACAGCCTTGCAGGGCACCAGTGTTGCCTATCCTTAGTGATTGTGGTCTGCGGGTCGGGAAGTTGAGGATCCAGTTGCAGATGGGGGACTGTAGTCCTAGGTCTGGGAGCTTAGAGATGAATTTGGTTAGAATTATGGTGTTGAATGCAAAACTGAAGTCAATAAATAGGAGCCTGATGTAGGTATCCTTGTTATCCAGATGTTCCAGGGACGAATGTAGGGCCAGGGAGATGGTGTTTGCCTTGGACCTATTGCACCGGTGGGAAAGGCAATCTGGGAGGCTGGAGTTGATGTGTGCCATTACTAGCCTCTCGAAGCACTTCATAATGGAGGATATTCGGCAAGATGGCAGCAGAGTAGGAAACTCCACCCGGAGCTGCTCTTCTTTTTCATTCGTTTTAGCAGACCTGGAACAGCACACAGGAAGCAGTCCTGGAGGAGCACGAGGAGAAAAGAGTCTGGAGCAGCGCAAGTGGAGTGAGTCCCGGAACAGCGCGGGGAAGCAGTCCCGGAGCAGCGCAAGGGGAAATGGGTCCTGGAACAGCGCGAGGAAGCAGTCCCGGAGCAGCGCGAGGGGAAATGGGTCCTGGAACAGTGCAAGGGGACCAAGTTCTGGAGCAGCGCAAGGGGAAGCAGGTCTGGAGCAGCGTACGAGGAAGCAGTCACGGAGCAGTGTGAGGGGACCGAGTCCCGGAGCAGCGCGAGGTGAGCGAGTCCCGGAGCAGCACACGGCGAAACGGGTCCTGGAGCAGCGCAAGAGGAGTGAGTCATGGAGCAGTGCAAGGGAAAACGGGTCTGGAGCAGCACACGGGGAAGCAGTCACAGAGCAGTGCGAGGGGAAACATGTCTGGAGCAGCGCACAGGGAAGCAGTCATGGAGCAGCACGAGGGGAGCGAGTCCCAGAGCAGCGCGAGAAGGAACCAGTCCCGGTGCAGTGCAAGGGGAAATGTGTCCCAGAGCAGCACGAGGGGGAAGAGTCCTGGAGCAGCGCAACTTACGTTGGTGCAGCTGTGTGCCGGTGCAGAATTGTCTGGAGGCTTGGAGTGGAGCAGAGCGGGACAGTTGTTGGACTGAGGCCTGGTGTGGGTGGTCAGATCACGTGCTCGCTGAGCTGCTGCAATGTAATAAGCATGGGGCTGGATGAACACAGCAGGTCAAGCAGCATCATAGGAGCAGGAAAACTTGACGTTTCGGGCCTAAACCCTTCATCAGAAAA
>JAHRHZ010000153.1:721578-792082 GCA_024137785.1 Ginglymostoma cirratum | reverse complement strand
AGCCCCATGCTTGTTATCTCGGATTCTCCAGCATCTGCAGTACCTTTTATCTCTGCTGCAATGTAATGTCTATTTGAAATTCTGTACTGGACTGTAATGTCGATCCTTTAACTATGCTATAAGTATCTTATCTCTAACATATTTTTAGACACTGTAAGCAATTCTACTACTGTTCCTTTTATTCCTCTCTCATATCCAAGATATGTACCTAGGTACTTGCACCTAACATGGCACCATTAGAGGCAGCCATTGTAAAATCTTTTCACTATATTCCTGTACTTCTGTACTGGAGTACATGTGACAATAAAGGATATTCTATTCCATGTCAGAGCTACTGGGTGGTAGTCATTAAAGCATGCTGCTTTATTTTGCTTTGGCACCAGAATGACAGTAATCTTCTCGAAGCAGGTATCAGCTCAAGCAGATTATTGACTAGGTTTTGCTGCATTTGAACATGGACTGTTTCAGTATCTGAGGAGTCCTGAATGGTGCTGAACATTGTGCAATTATTGGCAAACATCTCATTTCTGACCTTATGATGGAGGGAATATCATTGATGAAACTAGTTAAGCCTGGTCACCACCCTGAAATTTCCTCTTATGAAGATGTGATTCAATGCCCCAGCCAATTCAACTGCTTCTAATCTCTACCTCCCTTTGATCATAGAATCATACAGTACAGAAAAGGCCCTTCAGGGCATCACGTCTGTACCACCAAATTACGCAACTACATACACCATTCCCACATTCCCACACTGAACTCCAGCAGAGATGTCCTAGAGCTGAGATGATCGAAAGATGGTCATGGTTGTTGGAGGTCAATGTGTCAGCTTTGACTCCAACCAGTAGAGAGATTTCCCCCGCCTTCCCATTGACTCCAGTTTTGAAGGGCTCCATAATGCCACACTCCAAGGTGCGGTCTTGATGTCACTCTCATCTCAGTTCTTTTATCCACATTTGAACCAAGGCTATAATGAGGTCAGAAACTGAATGATCTTGGCAGAACCCAAACTGGGCGTCACTGACCAGGTTATTTAATAATTCTTTTGAAAACAAAATGCACATCTCAAATTCACACAGTTCAAGTGAGGAAGCTATCATTGCATGTGGGGAATTGAATTGTGTATATGCTTTATCTAGTCCTTGTTTTAATCATGTTCTTTAAGATTGAGTGTCACAGCGTTTAAATAACACTTGATTAGAGAAATAACGTTCATTCTAATTACACATTACTTGATTACCATAGTGCAGACCAAACTAAAAGATGGTCTTTGTCAGACTGATAGAATATGAGATTACATGCCAATCACTGGATTGAATTTGTATCACCCAACTTTAAAACTGTGCTGTGTTCAGATAATCATATTTGTCAAAAGACAAGCCTTTCATTTTAAGTCTGGCCTACTTCAAATAATTTGAATTGTCCAACTGTGTTCAATAAACGTGATTCACAATTAATGAGATGAAAGGCAAACTATATTCATTTTACTGTCGTGATTTCTCAAGCTTTTCAAGCATAAAATGCTTGGCTGAATGAAGTGGATAATTACTTTGTGCAGCTTACCACAGCAGTCAGCTCAATAATGTTATGTTAATTAAATTAGCCCAATGCCAAAAATCTATTCAAATGAATAAAAATGGTCTTCTGTCTCAACAATTAAAAACACATTTCCAATTAGTTGAAACTGTGACCTAATTTCTCGGTGGAGATATGAGTGTCTGTGATGTAGCACACTGAGTCTAGTGATAGGACTGCTCAGCCATAGCTTTATAATTTAATTATGTTTGGCATTACATTACCATCGCAGAAAACCCTACTGGCTATCCCCGGTCAGGAATAAAACTTATTGAAAATAATTCAGTGTTCCTTTCAAAACCAAAACAAAGCTTGCATTTTTGTAGCACCTTTAATGCAGTAAAATATTCCATGGGTCTTCACAGAAACCACCAGACACTGAGACAATGAAGGAGACATTAGGACAGGTGCATGGTTGAAAGGTTAGTAGGGAACACATAATGGGAAAAAATTTAGAGTACTTGAAGGTCTATGGGACTGCCAGTGATTAGAGATTATGGCAGAACTATGTAGAGATTTAAAACCAATGACGAGTACTTTAAAATTGAATTATTGGTAGGTGGGGAGCTAACATGGATCAGCGACCAAGCACAAGGTGAATGACAACTGTGTCTTGGTGTGAGTTTGATGATGGGCAGCAGAGTTTTGGATCAATTCAAGTCTGTATCAGAAGGTAGGTTGCTGGCCTGGAGAGAACTGGAATAGTAGAGGGGCAGCTGCAGCATAAAAGACAGTCTCAGCAGCAGATGAGATCAGGCATCTCGAGCATAAATGGTTGTCATCTGTTTTATTGCATTGAAACAGGCACAATGTTGCATGCGTTTTTGAAAGAACAGGCGCCGACGTGTTAATGTATTGCAGTTTCCAGTACCCGCAATTGCGCCATTCTGTAAGTCCGACTGACAATCCTAATTTGCAATGTTATTTAGGTGGAAATTCAGCTCAGGGTACAACAAGACAGTGAGGGTGAACCTCAGTCCAAAAAAAATAAATCATTTACCCCAAGGCTGTTGGTAAGACCTTGCTCTGTATATTAAAAAGGGACCATGCTTCATTGGCAATATGGGACATCCTGAGGATGTGAAAACTGCTATGTAAATTTAATTCCCATTGAACACGTGGTGTATGCCACTAACAGGATGTAGCCGTCCACTTACTGCTTATGCTGTTTGGCATGCAAGTTGTCCTGTTTGGTAGCTTCAGCAGATTGACACCTCATTTTTATGTATGTCTGGTGCTACTCCTGGCATGTCCTCCTGCACTCTCCATTGAACCAGGGTTGATCCCCTGTCTTGATGGTAATGGTTGAGTGGGGAATATGCCGGGCCACAAGGTTACAGATTGTGCTAGAGTACAGTTCTGCTGCTGCTGATGGCCTAGAGTTCCACGTGGACGACCAGTCTTGAGTTGCTAGATCTGTTCAAAGTCTGTTGCATTTAGCACAGTGATAGTACCATGTAATGTGATGGAGGACATTCTCAATGTGAAGCTGGGACTTTGTCTCCACAAGGACTGTGTGCTGGTCACCTTTACTGATAGGGTACGGATAGATGCATCTGCATCTGGCAGATTAGTAAGGATGAGATCAAATATGTTCTGGACCATCTCCAACACTTCTCTCTCCTTCCTGGACCTCTCTGTCTCCATCTCGGGCAACCACCTAGAGACAGATGTCCATTTCAAGCCCACTGACTCCCACAGCTACCTGGAATACACCTCCTCCCACCCACCCTCCTGCAAAAATGCCATCCCCTATTCCCAATTCCTTCGCCTCCGCCGCATCTGCTCCCAGGATGAGACATTCCAATCCCGCACATCTCAAATGTCCTCATTCTTCAAGGACCGCAACTTCCCCCCCCACAGTGGTCGAGAACGCCCTCGACCGTGTCTCCCGCATTTCCCAGAACACATCCCTCACGCCCCGTCCCCGCAACAATAACCAAAAAAGAATCCCCCTCGTCCTCACATACCACCCCACCAACCTCCGGATCCAACACATCATCCTCCGACACTTCCGTCATCTGCAGTCAGACCCCACCACCAAAGACATTTTTCCCTCCCCACCCTTATCTGCCTTCCGGAGGGACCACTCCCTCCGCGACTCCCTCGTCTGCTCCACACTCCCCTCCAGCCCCACCACACCCGGCACTTTTCCTTGTAACCGCAGGAAGTGCTACACCTGCCCCCACACCTCCTCCCTCACCCCAATCCCAGGCCCCAAGAAGACTTTCCACATCAGGCAGAGGTTCACCTGCACATCTGCCAATGTGGTATACTGCATCCGCTGTACCCGTTGTGGCCTCCTCTACATCGGGGAAACCAAGCGGAGGCTTGGGGACCGCTTTGCAGAACACCTGCGCTCAGTTCGCAACAAACAACTGCACCTCCCAGTTGCGAACCATTTCAACTCCCCCTCCCATTCCTCAGATGACATGTCCATCCTTGGCCTCCTGCAATGCCACAGTGATGCCACCCGAAGGCTGCAGGAACAGCAACTCATATTCAGCCTGGGAACCCTGCAGCCCAATGGCATCAATGTGGATTTCACAAGCTTCAAAATCTCCCCTCCCCCAACCGCATCCCAAAACCAGCCCAGCTCATCTCCACCTCCCTAACCTGTTTTTCCTCTCACCCCAAGCCACACCCCCATCTCCTATCTACTAACATCATCCCGCCCCCTTGACCTGTCCGTCCTCCCTGGACTGACCTATCTCCTCCCCACCCCCCTACCTGCACTCACCTTTACTTGCTCCATCCCCGCCTCTTCGACTTGTCTGCCTCCTCTCCACCTATCCTCTCCTCTATCCATCCTCTATCCGCCTCCCCCTCTCTCCCTATTTATTTCAGAACCCTCTTCCCCTCCCCCATTTCTGATGAAGGGTTTAGGCCCGAAACGTCAAGTTTTCCTGCTCATATGATGCTGCTTGACCTGCTGTGTTCATCCAGCCCCATGCTTGTTATCTCGATGTTTTTCCCTCTTGTTCGTTCCCTTACTGCCTGCCTCAGACTCACTCTAGTAGGGCCCAACAAACTTGATCTGTAGTACTGCTGCTGAGCCACTCTTGGTAGTGAATATTTAAATTCCCCACATAATGTACAATTTGTGTCCTTGCCACACTTAGCACTTCCTCCAAGTGTTGTTCAGCTGAGGGAGGACAGTATGTGGTAATCAGCAGGAGGTGTCCTTGTCTATGTTTAACCCGAAGCCTGAGGCTTCATGGGGTCGTCAGTTAATGTTGAGGACTCCCAGGGCAACTTCCTCTTGACCATATACCATTGCGTCACCACTTCTGCTGGGTCTCTCCGGACTGTGGGACAGGACATATCCAGGGCTGGTGATGGCAGTGTCTAGGACATTGTCTGTAAGGTACGATTCCATGAGTATGACTATGGCAGGTTGTTGCTTGACTAGTCTGTGGGACAGCTCTCCCAATTTTGGCACTAGTCTCCAGCTGTTAATGAAGACGACTTTGCAGGGTCAACAGGGCTGTTTTTGCTGTTGTCATTTCTGGACCATTATTGAAAGAGGGGTTACAGTACAGGACTAGAGTAGTCTTAGTCTGATCATAAAGACTTTTATGAGATCAAACTTGGAATATTACATGCAATTTTGGTCTCTGCATTTATATGGAAGGAGATACTTGCATTGGAGGTGATACAATAGTTCAGTTGACTGATTGCGGGTGAGCGTTGTCCTGTCAAAAATCTGTGTAAGTTAGGTCTACACTGTCTGGTCGTTAGAAGAATAAGAGGTGATTCTGAAGGGGTCTGACTGACTGGGCACCAAGAGGTTGTTTCTTGAGCTGGAGAATTTAGAATAAGGTGGCAAAGTTTCAAGATCAGGAGCTAATCACCTGGGATTGAAATGAAGATGAATTTCTTCACTCTAAGTGTTGTCAATCATTGGAATTCTCTTCCAGAGGGCTGTAAATGCTCCATCATTTAAGATGCTCCATCATCCTTAAACACAGGTGAAGTGCCGGAGGACTGGAGAGTTGCTAATGTTGTCCCCCTGTACAAGAAGGGTAGTAGGGATATTCCAGGTAACTACAGACTAGTAAGCCTGACGTCAGTGGCGGGAAAGTTGCTGGAGAAGGTACTGAGGGATAGAATCTATTTATATTTGGAAAAGAATGGGCTTATCAGTGATAGGCAACATGGTTTTGTGCAGGGGGGATCATGCCTTACTAACTTAATAGAGTTCTTTGAGGAAGTGACCAAGTTGATAGATGAAGGAAGGGCTGTAGATGTCATCTACATGGACTTTAGTAAGGCGTTTGATAAGGTTCCCCATCGTAAACTAATGGAGAAAGTGAAGTCACGTGGTGTGCAGGGTGTTCTAGCTAGGTGGATAAAGAACTGGTTGAGCAACAGGAGACAGAGAGCAATAGTTGAAGGAAGTTTCTCGAAATCGAGAAAGGTGACCAGTGGTGTTCCACAGGGATCAGTGCTGGGGCCACTGTTGTTTGTGATATACATAAATAATCTGGAAGAAGGCATAAGTGGTCTGATCAGTAATTTGCAGATGACACGAAGATTGGGGGAGTAGCAGAAAGCATAGGGGATTGTCAAAGAATACAGGAGAATATAGATAGACTGGAGAGTTGGGCGGAGAAGTGGCAAATGGAGTTCAATCCGGGCAAGTGTGAGGTGATGCATTTTGGGAGGTCTAATTCTAGAGCAAACTATACTGTAAACGGAAGAGCCTTGGGAAAAGTTGATGAGCAGAGAGATCTGAGAGTTCAGGTCCACTGTACCCTGAAAGTGGCTGCACAGGTGGATAGAGTGGTCAAGAAGGCATATGGTATGCTTGCCTTCATCGGACGGGGTATTGAGTATAAGAGCTGGCAGGTCACATTAAAATTGTACAAGACTTTGGTTCGGCCGCATTTAGAATACTGTGTACAGTTCTGGTCGCCCCATTACCAAAAGGATGTGGAAGCTTTGGAGAGGGTACAGAGAAGGTTTACGAGGATGTTGCCTGGTATGGAAGGTGCTAGCTATGAAGAGAGGTTGAGTAGGTTAGGATTGTTTTCATTAGAAAAAAGGAGATTGAGGGGGGACCTGATTGAGGTCTTCAAAATCATGAAGGGTATAGACAGGGTTGATAGAGATAAGCTTTTTCCCAGGGTGAGGGATTCAATAACGAGGGGTCACGCGTTCAAGGTGAGAGGAGAAAAGTTTAAGGGGGATACACGCGGAAAGTACTTTACACAGAGGGTGGTAGGTGCCTGGAACGCGTTGCCAGCAGAGGTAGTAGAGGCAGGCACGGTAGATCCATTTAAGGTGTGTCTGGACAGATGCATGAGTAGGTGGGGAGCAGAGGGATACAGATCCTTAGGAGTTGGGTGATAGGTTTAGACAGTGGATTTGGATCGGCACAGGCTTGGAGGGCCGAAGGGCCTGTTCCTGGGCTGTAAGTGTTCTTTGTTCTTTATTGAGAGAGACACATTTTCAGGGATATTGGGAGTGGGTGGCAAAGTGGAGCTGAAGCGCAAGATCAGCTGTATTTGTACTGAATGGCAGAGTAGGCTCGGAGGGCCAAATAATCTAATTCCTGCTTCTTCTGCTGAACTAAATATTACTGGGAATTAATGCTGTACTCGAAGGAAAAAGTCATCAATTTCTTAACAATCCAACATGCTTTCCACAGAATTGTTTTTTTGTGCCTGTTTCTTATATCCATGAAACAATCTGAAGTCACTTCTGGCTTTCAATAAGTTCATGGCACCTGATCTGCTGACTATGAAAGACCCTCTTCCCTCACATCTCTGAAATTCCTGAACTGATCTGCAGCAGTAAAACCATCCCAGTGATATTTTTTTCTGGCTTTGCCAGGGTAAATCTCCCAGTGTCCTTCAATCATTGCAGGTTCCTTCTCTGTAACTAATGTACAAGCTTTTCCAACATTCTGCCCAGTAGGTAACACAGAGAGAAAAAAAACAAGCTTTTCATTCCGCAAACCCCAGTGGCTATTGTTCTGTCTGTCTGTCGCCCTCCCTCTGACTCGCTCTCAGGGGATTTTCTAAAAGATCAGACAGCAGGGAATTTATAAGCCTACACAACACAATTACCTGGCTCTTTACAGGGCTTCAGGTGTGAAATATGGCATGTGGGTTATTTAATAAACCTTCGCCAGGTTTCTGCCTTCATGTTAACAAAATCTCATAAACCAGTCAGAACTTACTGAGCATGTGACTCTCCTCACTGACCCATTTGCAACCCAAGATATAATCACCATATGACCCCTTCACACTTGTTAACACCTGAACAAAATATCCAGGGCCATCATCAAAGTCAATAAACTAAGATCAGAATCAAACAGGGCTTAAGTGAAAACCAAAAGAACTGCAGATGCTGTAAATCAGGAACAAAACAGAAGTCACTGAAAAAGCTCAGCAGGTCTGGCAGCATCTATGAAGAAAAATCAGAGTTAATCAGAACAGAGGAAGGGTCACCAGACCTGAAACATTAACTCTAATTTTTCTTCACACATGCTGCCAGGCTTGCTGAGCTTTTCCAGCAACTTCTGTTTTTATTCAGGGCTTAAGTTAGTTGTCTAATACAGAAATAAACAGAAAATTGGCTGAAGTTGCAAACAGTCTGTATGACTCCCTGCATTGAGTGTGTGTGGTCTAAACATGTAGAGCTGTGGTTACTTTCAGAACCACAGTGAGAGGTATCTGTACTGGTGAAACTGATCCGTGACACATTCAGGACTGAAGATCATTCCCTCAGGTGGAGCACCTAAGGCAAATCTTGGAAAGTGTCCCACAGTCCACAGAGGCTGGAAGATGTGAAGTGAAGTGTCAGATACTCTTCCTCCCACTTGCAGATATTTGAAAGTGCAATTCCCAGAGGGAATCCTGCTTTGCAGGTTGCAGAATGTATACCACAATTAACTTTAACAGCAAGATTTTTCGTACATACTGGGGATGAGGATAGTGAATTCCTGAGCACATTGGAAATTTTTTTTAAACCAACCACTTCAATCAACCTCAGAACCAGAGGTTCACAGTAAGGATTGCACCCTTGGTAGCATGTCTTTAAATTGCCTGAACAATGGTGGATATTACTTGTGTTGCGTAGAAATGTATTAGCAAGGGAAATCAGAAAGTAGAAACTCAAAGTAAATTATTAACAGGTTTAAAATCCAATGATGTAAGTACACAAGTAAATAATGGTGCTGAGCTACATGTACATGTGACCATGTGGGAAGACAATGTTGTGTCAATAAGTGGAATGTGACTCAAAAACAGAGACTGGCTACTTCATATACAAGGGTATAAAGTGTTCAGAAAAGGTGCAAGGCAGTGAGGTGATTAAATAAAAAGGTGGTTACAGTGCTGATCAGAGAAGGTATTTCACTGCGGGAAAGGGAAGCTCTTGAAGTGGCAAAGATAGTATCATCTTTTCTAATACGTTTCTAGGATGTACGTATTATTGGGAAGGAATCATCCCCAATTGCCTCTGTTAAAGTTTAGAAGGAAAATTGAGATGATCATACTACTGGAATATTCTATAGGTCTCTAAATAGTGAGAGAGATGATCTGCAAATATATGCAAGAACTGTAAAGTGGCACTAATAAGGAACCTTAATTACTCCAACAAAAACAGAAATTGCTGGAAAAATTTAGTAGGTCTGGCTGCATCTGTGGAGAGAAAGCAGAGTTAATGTTTTGGATTCAGTGACCCTACCCCAGAACTGATGGTGACTAGGAAAAGGCATTTTCTATGCTGAAGACAGGGGATGGCGGGAGGAAGGAGTAAATAATAGGTGGAGATGGAGCCCAGAGAGAGAGAGAGAAAAAGAGAGAACAGCAGTTGCACAGCCAAAGTAATGAGTAATGGCGAGCCAGGGACAAAGAGTTAGTGGGTGAAAATGGGTTGGCTATGTTGACAGCAGCCCATGTGCCGACAAGGTCTGGTGTGTGGGGGTTGGGGTAACTTGACATTGGCCCTCAAGGCTGCAGGGAACATGGCGATGTATTGAAATAGCTGGAAGCCTGGGGTTATTTTTATGGACAGAATGTATCTGTTCCACAAAGTGGTCCCCCAGTCTGTTTTTTTGTCTTCCTAGTGTGGAGGAGACCACATTGTGAACTGTGAATAGAGTAGACTAGATTGAGTGAAGTGCAGGTAAATTACTGCTTCATCTGGAAGGTGTATCTGGGGTCTTGGAAAGTGAGGAGGGAGGAAATTAATGGACAAATGTTGCACCTTTTGTGATTACATGGGAAGGTGCCGTGTGGTTGTGGGGAGATATTGGGAGTGAACCAAGGTGTTCTGGACAGAACGGTCCCTGTGGAAGGCTGACAAAGAAAGGGTGGGGAATGTGTGACCGGTAGCGGCATCCTATTGGAGGTGCTGGAAATGGCAGCTTTCTCATAATCACTCAATTACCAGTAAGGACAACAATAACACAAAGGACACCGTGAGGGTGGAGAGGTATTTGCTACAGGGAAAGACAATGGGCTGAGGAGGTACGTGTTTGATTGGCCCCTTTTCTATGGACCCTCTTCTTAACCAGCTGAGTTATGTGTTTCTGTTTGTCTCTCCCAATAGCTTCCAGTCATTCTCCAGAGGCAGTCTCCAAGTTGTCAGTGTCAATGTCTGCCATCTTCACATATTACTTACAGCTGTTCTTGTACAGGAAGTATGGATGGCCAAGAGGTCATGACGCAATGGCTAGTTCACTGTCCAAAAGATCATCCATTGATGAATGTAGCCAAGCCAGCACAGACATCACAGAATCAGAGTATACAAGAGGCCTCTTTGACCCATCATGTCTATACTGCCAAGGCTGCACTAAATTGTGATTGATTTAATAATCACATGGATATGAATGACTTGGATATTGGAATAGAGTGCAAAATTTCAAAATCTTCCAACGATTCCAAACTTGGATGAATGATAAAAAGTAAAGATGGTACAGGTCAACTGTGACAGGGCATGGATAGGCTAGCAGAATGGCCAGGCAAGTGGCAGATGGAGTTTAATGGAGAAAATTATGACATTTAAAAGGCATCTGAATGGGTATATGAATAGAAAGGGTTTAGATGGATATGGGCCAAAGTGTCAGTTTTTGTGCTGTACATCTCTGACACTGTGATGTATTTTGTGCCCAAGGGATAGGGTGGCGTATCACAGGCTGAATGGCACAATTCTAATGAGCTTGGAAGAACAGAGGAACCTGGGGATTTAAGTACATAGATATGAAGATGCAGGAAGGAGAGAAAGACTAAAAAAGCAGTTGGGATCTTGACCACCAGAAAGGGAGATCCTGAGTACAAAAGTAGAGAAGCTGAACCTTTCTAAAGCTCTGGTTAGGCCACATAAAGATTACAGTATCTAGTTTTAAGTCCCCACAATCCAGGAAGAATGTGAAAGTCTCAGAGAGGGTGCAGAGCAGATTTAGCAGAATGGTTCAAAGGATGAGGAGTTTTAAATACAGGTTAGGTTGAGAGAAGTTGGGGTGGTTCCCCTTGATGGGGATATTTGACAAGATGCATTCAAGGTGATGACAGAGTTAAATAAGGAGGACCTGGAAGATTATTCTGATTAGCTGATTGAACAGGGATTTGGGGATACAGATTTAAGGCTTCAGACAAGAAATGCAGTGAGACTACAGATGAGTTGTCTTTAATAACACCAGGTGGTAATAACCTGGAACTCTCTGCCTACAATGGTGATGGGAGTGGGGATGATGAATGATTCCAAAAGGAAATTGAACAGACACTCGAACATAAATAAACCTGCAGGACAACAGGGATACGGCAGGGGAATAGGAGTGACTGGATTGCTCTACAAAGAGCCAGCATGGACTCAAGGGCTGAATGGCTTTCTACTGAGTAATGGCTACTCAGTGACAACTCAATGGCTACATTTTATCCAAGTTCTGTGACTTACAACCAAATTGATCAATAAATGTAATACAAAGCACTGCAGATGCTGCAGGGGAACATATACACCTTTCCATAGCTACTATCAAAAGGCAGCTCACTGGACACAAAACTCTGCTTTCTCTGTAAAGATGCTGCCAGATCTGCTGAGTTTCTCCAGCAAATTCTGAGACTGACAAGTGTGTTCGATTACTAACTTTATTCAGGATACAGACAGTGGGGGAAGATTGTGGGGTACTGGGATTAGTTTAGGATTGATGCAGGACTATGAAGATAGTAAGGCAGCATGGATCAATGGATAGTGGTGGACTGTTCTAGATTGATTCAAGTTATGAAAAACAAGAGGACAGTGGGATTAGTTTGGGAAGGATAAGGGGCATGGGAAAAGATCAGGGAAGTGGAGATGGTTTGGATTGCTCAAAAACTGCACTGATTTTCTGTTTATCAGGACTTTCCAAGGTATTTTGCAGTCAAAAACCTTTTGAGGTTATAATGTAGGAAGCCAATAGCAAGGCAAGATCTCACAAATTGCAACATATTACTGACTAGATATCTGATTGTGATTGGACATTGATGAGGGGAGAAATATGGCCAGGTACAAGTGGGGAGAGCTCTGTAACTCTTCTAAAAAGTAAGGCCACTGAATATTTTCATGCCCACTCAAGAGAGTTGACTGTTCCTTGTATTTGTTTTGACAATTCAGCACAACCGCAGTAACGCACTTGGCCTGTCCAACTAGAATGCGCCTTACGCTGAGGCTTGTGCCAACAAACTTATTACTCAGAGACTAGTGTGTTACCCATGGAATCCCAGGTGACAAGATTCTTAGCAAAAAGTTGGGTATTAATAATACATTACAATAACAAATCAAATCAAATATTAAACAACATAAAGTCTTTTCATTCATTCATGGGACGTGGGCAAGTAGGTCAACATTGATTGTCCATTTTAATTGCACTTGAAGAGAAGATGGGGGTGAGTCACTTGCTTGTTCTGGAGTTAAACAAAGTACACAGACATAAGGGCAGGCCTGGCCTGAGAGGACTGGGCATGAAGACTAAAAGAAAGGGCAGTTGATGAGCAGTGTCAGATGTTTAAGGAAATATTCAATTGGTCCCAACTAAAATATATTCCAGAAAGTTAGAAAGATTCTAAGAGGGAGAGAAAACATACATGCTTAAGCAAGGAAGTTAAAGATGATATAAAGATAAAGACGACTAGTTCCATCCCAATATTAACAGATAAAGCAGAGGTTATGGAAGGGTTGGGGGGGGGGGGGTGGCAAGACTTAAAACAAACATTACCACTAGGGAAAAACTACTAAGCAAATTATTGGGATTGAAGGCAGACAAGTCCCCGGGGCCTGATGGCCTATATCTTAGGGTCTTCAAGGAAGTGGCAGCAGAGATAGTGGATCCATTGATTATAATATTCCAAAATTCATTGGATGTGGGAAAGGCTCCAGTGGATTAGAAAAATGCTATTACAACATCCTTATTCAAAAAGGGAGGCAAGTACAAAGTAGCAAACTATAGACGGATTAGTTTAATGTCTGTTTTAGGGAAAGTGTCAGACCCATTATTGAGGAAGTTATAACAGGATATTTGGAAAGTCAAAACACAATCAATCAAAGTCAGCATATTTTTAGGAAGGACCCTTCTGAGGAAGGGTCACCGGACCCAAAACGTTAACTCTGTTTTCTCCTCCACAGACGCTGCCAGACCTGCTGAGCTTTTCCAGCAACTTTGTTTTTGTTCCTTATTTTTAGGAAGGGTAAATCATGTTTGTTACATCTTCAAATAACTCTAGCTAATTAGTCAAACAAAGTGGGGATCCTACAGATGTAATACATCTGGACTTCTAGAAGGCATTTGATAAGGTGCTGCACAAGAAGTTAATGCACAAGGTAAGATTACGTGGAGTTAAGGATAATTTATTTGCTTGGATTGAGAATTGGCTAACCAACAGAAAGCAGAAAGTCAGGATAAATGGGTCTTTTCTGGTTGGCAGGATATAAGTACCTGGGTGCTACAGGGGTTGGTCCTTGGCCCCAGACATTTAAGTATTAATGACCTGGGTGCAGGAATAGAAAGTACTATAGCTAAATTTGTAGATAACACTAAAATAGGTGGGACAGTAAATTGCAAATAGGAAATAAGGCATTTAAAAATGAATATGGATAGATTAGGAGAATGGGCCAAAATCTGGCAGATGGGAGTTTAATGTAGATAGGTGCGATGTTATCAATTTTGGTAAGAGGAATAGAAAGGCAATTTAATATCTAATAGGAAAGAAATTTCTGAGTGCTTTGGTACAGAGGGATCAGGGTGTCCTCCTGTATGAGTTGAAGAAAACTAGTGTACGGGTACATCAGCTAATAGAGAGGACAATTAGTTTTGACATTATTGCTAAAGGAATAGAGTATATAAGTAGGGAAGTGTTGCTGCAACTGAACAAGGCATTAGTGAGACTGCATTTGGAGCACTTTGTACAGTTTTGGTTCCATGCTTGAGGAGGGATGTAGTTGCTTTGGAAGCAATTTAGAGGAGGTTCACTAGATTGAATCCAAAGATGACAGATTTGTCTTATGAAGAGAGATTGAACAGTTTAGGCCTATACTGTCGAGAGTTTAGAAGAATTAGAGGAAATCCAATTAAAGTATAAGATACTACAGGGGACTGACAAAGTAAACGCGGAGGATGTTTCCTAGATTTGGACAATCTAGAATGAGAATTGTTATCTTTAGGTAGCAGATTTAAAACAGAGATGAGGAGAAATTACCGCTCTCAAAAAGGGTCATGAATCTGTGAAATTCACTATCCCAGAGTGGTGGTTGCTTTGACTCTGAGTAAATTTCAGGAGAAGATAGATAGACAGATTTTTAATGACTAATGGGTTGAAGTGTTACGAAGAGAGGCCAGGAAAGTGAAGTTAAGGCTGAGATGGCACCAGCCATGATAGGATAAAATGGTGGAGCAGGCTGGAGCAGCTGAATTGCCTATTACTACTCTTCGTTCTTACCTCTTATGTTATGAATACAAGTAGCTTGTTCGGCCATTTCAGAGGACAGTTAAGTATCAACCACACCACTGTGGGCGTGGAATCACATGAGACCAGACCAGGTAAAGATGGCAGATTTCCTTTCCTAAAGGCATTAATAAACCAGATGGGGTTTTATGACAATCGATGATAATTTCACAGTCATCTTTACTGTGACTAGCTCTATCTTTCTTCAACTAAATTTTATTTCCACTGGCTGCCCATATCTCCAGATCACTTGTATTATTAGTGCAGTAACTTAACCGCAATGTTACCATAGCATGGGGCCCTTTTATCTAAAATCAGAGAGGTTTTGGGGTGAGGAGATGGCAGCAAGGTTAACAGCATTTCCGACTTTTCCATCAGCATTCTTTTTAAATTATTTTGAATGTCCTATTTGCCTTTGTAGCTTTAATAAAAATTAATTCAGAAATCATTGTGAAGTCAGACTGCAATCAGAGCCGAAAATAAACAAGGCAACACTTAATTACTAATGCCAAATGGTTTATTCAATGCTGGAAGTGTTCACTCCCTTACCCAGAACAACATTAGATAGCAGAAAGTACACGCATATAAGTTGGATTCTGAGCGCATTAGTGATGGAGTTGTAGATTTACAATGTAATAGCTCACAATATACCACACTGTTTCTTGATTGGAACTGAGCCTCGTAACAGAAACATACAATCTGCTGACTGTATATTTGCTGACAGCTAGGCTGAGATTTTCTACTAAAATGTTGCTGACCAGTTTTTCCATTGGTCTGACCCTTCACAACTTGTGGCAGAGAAGCCCTGATCTGAACAACCACACTTCTTTCAAACCTATCACTGTGTTAGCAGAGATATCTCCATTTAACAATAAAGATGATAGTTGCAAACTAATGAGTTAATAAATGATGTGATGTAAAATCTGGTGATGAGAAGGCTGTAGTGTCAGATTTGATGACATGTATACATAGAGCTTTCACCAAACTGAAGCAACTCCCTCAATGTCCTTAAATGAACCATCAAGCATTTCACTTCCAGTGTGGGTTATTATACACATAACCTTTCAGCTACACCAAACCTGTTATTAATTAAATCAACATATTCAAATACATTTTAATATAATTGTTGCAATCCTGAAGTCAGGGAAGCTGTAGACTATTTCAGTAATAGAAATTAAAGGCATTTAGAATTTTGACAAGTGTGAAATTTGGCAGGATTGCAAGAGCAGGATCTGTAGAAAGTGAGCAGAGAAGCTCAGTACCTCCCTTTGTTTCGATAATTCATGCACTCTAATGTGTATAATATACTCAGCAACACTGTCTTAAAATACTAGCAACTGATACAGGGCTATTTGCAATGAAACAACTATGGCGCAAAGCAGAAAGATTGCAAATCAAATCATGTTTAGTCGATGAGCTGTTTCTTCACTGCTCATGGAGGAAGGTAAAACTCAATATTCTTGTGTAAAGGTGTGTCAAAGGAATGCAGCCCCAAACTCTCCCCGCTTACTGAAAAAGTACTGAACTACACCAGCTTGGCCCCTGAGCAAGACTTTATCGAAGGACATAACTGCTAGAGTCCAGTCATTCAGCACTACCCTCAGGTCACCCAGACCTTCTGCTTCATTGCCACATATCTTTTTCATCAGCATTCTCATGGAACTTGTGCAGATGGTCAGAATACCTGCAGGAAGGAAATAGAACAAATCACTGGCACGGAGAATATTCACAACACCACACAGAATGTTCAACATTGACTAAAGCTGCAAAGGGCAAACATGCAGTAACTCATTAATATTACTTTTAGATACTGGCCAATGATGAATACTTCAACATTTATATGAAATATAAATAAATATCTAAAAAATATAAATGCACATTTATTTTTATCAACAATAACATGCAAACCCTCTATTTTTTTTTATGGGTGAGAATAGCCAATATTGTTAACATGAAACACACACACACCACCACCACCAGCCCCAACCAACACACAGACACAGACACAGACCCCCACAAACACAGCAAATTAAAATAAATCCCATTGCTGAACTGCATGTAAAGGAAGACTTTCATTTCCACAGCACCTTTCAAAACACCTTAGGATATCTCAATATGCTTTGCAGCCAATTAAATATGTTAAGTCAGGTCACTATTTCAACATAAGGCAATGCGGTTGGTGGTTTGTGCACAACAAGCTCCCAGAAACAGCACTGATATAATGACTAGATAGTGTGTGTTTTTTATTGCTGCTGATTGAGGGAGGCCAGCTTGCATCTCTAACAAAAAAGTGCAGGGTCAGATAGGAACAACAAGGAGACTTAAGAAACGTGGGAACCAGTGCTCTCCAGGAAGAGATTACTGAATGGTGGGAAGCAGCAGAGAAATCCAAATCTTCAGACAGCACAGTCACAAAGCAACAGCCAGAAGACAAAAGACCAAGGTCCATCCAGTTTGACTTTCACCATTCTGATACCAGGAAAACAAAAATGTCGTTGAGAATTAATAATCAATCTCTACCAATTAGTCTGCAACAGCAAGAAGGAATATCCCAGCACTGGCTGGCTTGGGAAGGTGGGGTGTGTGGGATTTGCAATGTTTCTGCCAGTGTCTCCTAAATCCAATTCATTATGCAATCTGCTCTCTATGTGAATGTTGCAATGGGTGCTGCATTTGAGGAAGTTTGTTTGGCTCAGAACTTCAGGGTTTAACTTTTTGAGTTGGTTGGACTGCCTTAAGCTGCAGATGGAAGGAAGTGACTGGATGTCATTGGAGAAAGGGAAATTTAGTTTGTTTGATGCAAAGTGAGAAACCATCAAAATGTAGATAAAATAACCTTTACATGGAATTGGTAATGATATGGGAGCTCCCTTTCTTAATTGGTGAATTCTTGTTGCTATATATATGTGTTCTTTAAGAATCAGGCAGTGCATAATATGAGGTATTATAAAGATTAGACTATTACAGAGACATTTATGGTGATCGAATTTATTGGGAAGAAATCAAAATCAGAGATAAAGATATTGTGTAATTAAAAGATCACACATTAGGAACAAAAAACAGATGAACAAAATTGTTCAATACAGTCAAAAATCACAGGAAGCTTCACTGGCAAGGCAGGAAAAATAAACCAATGTTAACGGTCACGATGCACAGATGGACACAAATTATGCCATCGCAGAGATGCTAGCATCGAATATTGATCTGAAAAGATATTTTCAGATTGATATCAAGATGTAATGCAATGAAACCACACTCTAAAGCAATGGGACTGTAACTGGCACACAGATAACGAATCAGAAGAGTGAAGGTACACAATAAACTGAGCGCAGGAAAAGATTCAGGAATTATAGAGATTGCGTGACAGAAAACTGACAGAGAAATCAAGAACTTGTATCTGTAAGAGACTGCTCAGTTTTTGTGCGAAGTGCTGCACGCAGTTACGGTCACCTAATTAAAACAAAATCAAACTCAGGTTGTGGACATTACTGGCCAATTATTGGCCATATCAAGGTGTACCTGACAGGTGGCGGTGAACATGCCTTTGAACCCCAGGGGTGGTGTAGTGAAGGTCACGTAATGTTGTTAAGTGAGGTTTCTAGGATTTTGATCCAGAATTATGGGTCTACTTCATACAGTACAGAACAGGCCCTTTGGCCCAACAAGTCTGTAGTTAGCATTCAGGGTGAGCAGAAAAGGTTTCATTCAAAATAGCTGGAAATTGCACCATAAGGTTTGGTCGCGGAAGACAGGGCTCCTTTTAACAAAATTTGAGGTATCCAATTAACATTCTGAAGATGACCCTGGAAAATTATTTACTAAATGCACACCTTTAAATCTTGAACAATTACTGAGAGTGAGGAATAAGTGAGAGAGTTGGAAGATAATTTTCCCCAAAGGACAAGAGAATTGAATTATTGCTAGAATATGCAAATATAGACTAAAACTGAGGTAAAAGGACAATTCGGTATATTTCATTAGAGACTGGGATTGGAGAATATGGAGATGAGGGAGGGAAGTCATGTTGATCTATGAAAAAAGGATAGCTGCTTTTGAGTTCAGTGATATGTCCTGTTCTTTAAAGTTCTTAGGTTCTCTCATTAGATTTCAGAGTGACTTCGCGGGTTCTTCTTTGTTACTTCTTTCAACTGCTGTCTCTTAAAACAACTTACTTTTAAAATAAAAACACTGTTTATTGAAATTAATCCCATGTTTTCATAAAGTTATCCTGTAGGAAAAAATCTGCAGAGGAAGTTCAAGAAAGAAACATTTTGGAAGAGTCTGAAGTTGAACTGAAATACCCAGTGGTGAAGAATGGAGAAATAAAGTGAAATAGTTCATATGATGAAGGTTCTGGGTGTAACTCTGATATGAATAAACTAGACACACCCAAGTATTATCATACTTACTTCTTTGCACAATAGGCAACACAGTCTCTGCCCACACTTTCACTCCACGCCACCTTATACAGCACCTGGAAAATACAGGTAATTGGTAAAGTATGTCCCTTAATGCACATACAGCAAAGCCCAAGCTTCTGAGCCCATTAGACTTTGCACGCTGTTGTAAACTCTACTAACTGGATTGATAATGATATACTTGGTGCAAATGATAGGCTTTGGACCATTTTCTCCTCCAGACCTACCCAGCAACCCGACCTTGAAAAATCATAACAAAACAAATTACTTCTACATTTGATGTGTGGCTAGATGTTAAATTTGCTGACATTAATAAATTCTGAAGTGTGATTAACCAGCACAATTTGTATCCAGAGGATCCATGATGAGGAGCTGCAGCATATAATTGATACAAGTAAGATATCTGAACAAATCACTAATGCTCAGGCAGTGAGAACTGGTTTGGAACAAAATCATAAATCACAGCTGGCCACTGAGACTTTTGCATGTTAAATGTTATACCACAGCTTGGGGAAATTTGCTAACAGGTTTCCTCCACCTTTCCACACCATGTGCCTGTGGCATCAGGATATTGATCTTGCTGGATTTTATGGTTTGCTCATGGGATGTGGGACATTCCTGGCTTGGTCAACATTCATTGCTCGTCACAAACTGCCCCTTGAACTGAATGGCTTGATTGGGCCATTTCAGAGGGCAGTTGGAGTGAACGACATTGCTGTGGGTCTGGAGTCATGTGTAGGCCAGACCAGTGAAAGGTAGCAGATTTTCTTCCCTAAAGGACAGTGGCAGTATGTCACATAGCAGTCAGTTATGCGGATCGAGAAACATTGACAAAATTGTTACAGAAAATGATGTGGTCATTAACTAGATAGATGATGTAAATCTGTGAAGTGTACAAATTTTCAACACAAAAGGCACAAACACATACAATAGTCAGGATATTTGCTCTCCGCCAAGAACTCAGTGGGACTGAGTTAATAAGCATTATGTCATCAATGAAAGTTTGGAGGTTTAAATAAAGAACAGGGGTCATTACTCTATAAATTATTATTGAATGGGCTGGGGCACCACAGCAGCAGCTGAATCTGGAATAACTATAGAGCTATGAAGACTGCAGATGATTGTAACTCTACTGTCCCACACTGTATTCAACTTCAGTGAACTTAGCAGCAAGATATTTTATTTTATAGCAGGCTGAACCAGTGTGTTCTGTCATTCTGGTTTCTAATGTGTCCTGCTCTGTTTACCAGCAATGACTATGCTGTAACTCCCTGCTCTATTGCATTGGTACATCTGATTGACTGTAGCACTGTGAAGTTCAATAAAACCACTTACAAGAAAGACCAGGCAGTGCAGCAGCACCGTGTAGAAAAAAGCAATAGTGCGAGCCAACTTATTTGACAAGACGACACGACCCTGCAATAAAAAAAAGGCTTTAAAAAGTGTTCAAAATAAAGAGGTCCAACCATTTTAACAGCTAAAGTGAATGGCACTCACCATACTCAGAGTGGCTTTATCCCAGGGGCTGAGACTCAGATATCGGCGCTGACGCTCCTAGATACAGCAGCAGAAAAGCACATGAGAAACCAGACGGTCACCAAACACTTCACATCTTTTATTAAGAAGTCATTTTCAGTTGAGATTGAATTATTAGGAAACAGCTGACATATTTCTATTCCACACTTTTTAGGTAGTTTGTGGTGAAAGGTGGCAAAGGGTGTGAATATCTGTGGATCTGGTGTTAATCAAGCGGGCTGCTTCGTCCTAGATGGTGCCAAGCTTCTTGAGTACCAGTGGAGCTGGATTTATCCAGGCAAGTGAGGAATATGCCTCCATATCCTGATCTGTGCCTTGTAGACGATGGACAGGCTTTGGGAAGTCAGAGTTGAGTCACTATTTGCAAAATTCCAAGCCTCTGACCTGTGCTTGTATCCATTGTATTTATATGGCAAGTCTAGTTCAGTTTCTAGTTAGTCATAATGCTCAGGATATTGACGTGGGGCGGGGTGGGGGGTTGGTGGTGGAGAAGAATTCAGTGATGATGAATTGGGTCTGGAAGAGCCATCCTGAGCTACCTCACCCAACAGGAATCCTTTAGCAGGCTAAAATCAGTTACATTTGGGCCCACTGGTTTGTTCTAGATGATGCCAGCAAGCACAATGGCAAAAGATCAGATATACATTTCAATGAGACCCTTGCTGCTTGGAGTTAAGGTTTAACACTCCTCCCAAAATCCTGGAATTAAATACTGACAAAAGCGAGGGGTTAAAATTGGCCCTTCATGAAATAGGACAAGCAGATTGTAAACCATGGGTTGACTGTAGAAATCATGTTTAGTTTTCACAGGACTCAGTTGCTTTCCTTTATGACTGTAAAAAGTAATGGAACTGACAACTAGCTCCTGCACTTCCCATGGTAAAGCAATGTGGCTACCCTGTTGGAAAGACCTACCTTTCTGCTGAAAGAGGCAAAGGGATCCAGGCGCTCTTCATACTGAGAGGAATAACGCAGCTCAGTGTCATCACTGCTTGCTCCCTGCAAAACCAATCATCAACATCAGGAAACAGGGCATCTGTTGATCTGCATTCCTGCAGCTACACTATCAATGATCCAGAGAGGCTAAGTGTCTTGCTCATTGTATGGTACTTCATTGGTTGTAAAGCATTTCCGATGGGCTGAGACTGTGAAAGGAGCAATATAAATGCTGGGTCTTTCTTTCTTACACCTATCAATCATCAATCATTTTGCCATTGTGGTCTTTAACCATTTTGATCTCTGTCTAGCAGTTACAAAATCTATCACATTAACTGACCCATGGTTGGATGATAACACTTGCTGCCCAATACAACAAATATAAAAATGGATGAATTACCTGTCTTACTGTTTTAGAAACTGCTTCAATTTTGCTTTCAATGCATTGCCATATGCTTCCCTCCACCTCCCCATACTGAATCTGTTTGCAAAGGCTGTAAATTGCCACCTCTGCCAGGGTACATGGCACCAATCTGTGCAACCTCATACCAGCAGTTGTATTATTGTGTATTGACCAATAATATATAATCTTTAACAATTAATACTGAATGTTACGATGTAACTTTATTTCTGTTTTGTCTCGCTAGCACCTATGAGCACATTAATTTTTCTAGTGTTAAAATGGGGTAGCATTGGAAGCATTTTGGGGAGGACAGTGTTAATCAATTTATCTTTAACTTGCTACTTTGAAACTACTGTGTACTTTCAGTCCTGGTAAAGTAGTAAAAACAGGCTCCACGCTTTACAGACACATACAGTTAGTGAACCAAGTAGGTATTTCAAACTGATTTCTCCACCATCCATGCTTGGCCCAGTTGCAGTTTGTCATCCTGAAAACAGTGCCTTTACCCCTAATATCTTCTGTTAGTTAGCCAATCCTCTCTCCATGCTAACGTAATGCACTAGGCTCCACGGTCTCTTACCTTATTAAGTGGCCTTGGGTGCAGTACCTTGTTGAATACCTTATGGAAATCTACTGGTTCCCCATTATCTCTCCTGTTTGTTGCCTCTCCAAAGAATTCTAGTAAATTTGTCAGGCATGATTTCTTCTTCATGAAGCCACGCTGACTCACTTGATTATATTATGTATTTCTAAGTGCTTTGCTTTAACATCCTTTATAATAGCCTCCAACATTTTGGTCCTGAGGGGCAACCTGATAGAAGTATATAAAATTATGAGAGGCATGGATCAGGTGGATAGTGAAATATCAATACTTTCAGGCATAAAGTAAAGGGGGGAAAGTTTAAAGGAGATGTGCAAAGCAAGTTTTTTATGTAGAGGGTCGGTAGGCCCCTGGAATGTGCTGCCAGAGGAGGTGGTAGAAGCAGATACGATAGCAACCTTGAAGAGGCATTTAGGCAGAAACATGAACAAGCAGGGAATACAGGGATGCGGAGCATGTGCAGGCAGATGGGATTAATTTAGAATGGCATTTCTATGGTGGGCTGAAGGACCTATTCCTGTGTTGTATTGTTCTATATTCTATTCTAATCCAATTTTTCAGCATTTGACCATAGCCTTGTACGGTTTGGCATCACAAGTAGACATCAAAATATTACTTCAATGTTATGAACGTTTCTGCCTCTACCACACTGACAGGCAGTGAGTTCCAGATTCCCACCACCCTCTGAATGAAAAAGTTTCTCCTCTAAACCTTCTGTCCCTTGCCCTAAATCAATGCCTCCAATCATCAATCCCTCCATCGAGAATATAACTTGCAACATTTCCTTGGATCCCATGGGCTCCTAACGGCTTCCAATCTTTTATGCAGGACCTTCAAAAATGCAGAAGGAAGCTATTCAACCCATCGATCCTCTGAAGAGCATCCCACCCAGATCCCCTACTCCATTCTGATAACCCCACATTTTCCATGTCTAATCCATCTAGCCGGCACATCCCTGGATACAAAAAATTTAGCACAGCCAATCTACCTAACCTGCACATCTTTGGGCTGCAGGAAGAAACTGGAGCACCTGGAGAAAGCCTACACAGACAAGGGGAGAACATGTACACTTGACACAGACAGTCACCCAAGGCTGGAATTGAACCTGAGTCCCTGGCGCTGTGAGGCAGCAGTACTAACCACTGAGTCACTGTGCTGCTCTTAACGTCCAAGTGGACCACATCGAAAGCATTTCCCTCATCTACACACCTGGTTACGTCTTCAAAAAATTCAATCAAGTTGGTCAGACATGACCTCCCCTTAGATCAGATTATTGGGTTTTTTTTTTAAGCAACCAGCAGTAGATGACTAAAAAGTTATTAGAGAGAGAGAGAGAAAAAAATTGAATATGAAAATAAATCGGCAAGAAAAATAAAAACAAATGACAACAGATTATACAAGAAGAAAGAATAGCTAAAGTATGGGATCCTTGAAGGGTACAAGTGGGAAATTAATAATAGGGAGCAGAGAAATGGCAGATCATTCAAACCAACATTTGCATCAGTCTTCATGGTAGAGGGCACTACAAATGTCTGAAAGATAACAGGTAAGCAATATACTAATGGAAGGAAAGATCTTGTAACAGTTTCTATCATGAGGGACAAAGTATCTGACAAATTTGTGGGATTAAAAACAAGTCACCAGGATCTGATGGCCTGTACCCAACGGTTTTAAAGAAGTGGCTGCAGAGATAGTGGAGGCACTGGTCAAACTATTCCAGAACTCACATAAGGCAAGGGTTGGAATTAATGCACCTTGCTCAGGTTGAAAAGATGTAATTAGTGGAGTGTCACAAAGTCCTTAAAGTCCTTTTTTTTTAAACATTTTTTTACCAATGACTTGGAGGAGGGGCATCATGTTATATTTTAAAATTTGCTGAATATATAAAAATTGGTGGGAGCGCACATTGGGAAGAAGAAAGAAGGAGTCTGTAACAAGATGTGAGTCAGTGGGGATAAATTTAGCAGATGGAGTTTACTGTCAGAAAATGAGAGGTCAAGCATTTTGATAGGAAGAATTAAAACGTAGACTATTATTTAAATGGAAGGAGGCTTCAAAAAGTGATGCATGCAGGGATCTGTTCTTCTACATGAAGCACAAACTATTAGTATGCACATGCAGCAAGTAATTAAGTGGGCAAATGTAATTTTACCTTTTATTGCTATGGTTTGGAGTTTAAAAAAGGGAGACCTTGTTTCAACTGTGCAGGGGAGGCTGCACCTGGTATACTATGTACAATTTTGGTTGCTGTATTTAAGGAATAATATACTGGCATTGGATGCAGTTCAAAAGAGATTCACAAAGCTGATTCCTGGGATGAAGGGCTTGGCTTTTCAAGAATGGCTAAACAGCTTAGGCCTTTATCCATTTGAATTTAGAAGAACGAGGGTTGGCCTTATTGAAACATACAGGATTCTGAGGGAACTTGTCAGGGAATTGAGATGTTGTTTCTATTTGTGGGGGAATGTAAAACTAGGGACATAGTTATAGAATAAGGTGGCACTCAATTTGAAGGATCCTTTCCCCCCGCCCTGCAAAGAGTAGTGAATGTCTGGAATTCTCTACCCCAGCAGACTAGATTACAAAGTATCCAAAGGGGATGAAGGTTGACTTCTGAAACATTAGAGAGTTGAGGTCTATGAGAAGCTAGCATGAAAGAAGAGTTGAGGCCTGAGGAAGATCAGCCGTAATATTATAGAAAGGTGAGGCAGGCTTGACGGGCTGAATGGCCTACTCCTGCTCCTATTTCTTTTGCTATTCTGTTCACCAAACCAACAGATATAGCCATCTTGGGTGGTAGAAGGGTAAGGAACTAGAGTGTGCATAAATATGGGTGGAGATAACAGCAAATTTATTCCAGGATAAAAGGGACTGGAAGGTGTTGAGGAAACAATTCTAATGGCTTTGCTAATGACTAAAGTCTTTGAAGTGCTGTGTATCTATCTGATGTGCTAAGGTAAAGAAGCTGTTCACATGTGAATAGGAGGTTGAGAAAGGGCAACAGCTCTCATTGGGTGGCACATTGATAGGGTGACCATACCCAGGGGCATAGTTGAGGGACATAATACGGAGGGTGACAGTTAGTCAGGATAGACAAGGAAATAGGAAGAATGTGACAAACACAATTCAGATGAAGATTTAAATCACCAATGGTGAGCCAGTAAGAGCAAAGCTAGGAAAAGCTGTTAATGAAGAGAGGAGGCAAATCCCCAATCAATGGATCATTGCAATTCTTGGAAAGCTGTTGATATTCTTGAGAAAAAGCTTCAACAGCAAGCCATAATTACATAACCTAAGTAACATTTTTTTAGAAGGTAAATGGAGAAAGTGGCAATGGTGATTTAGGATATTACCTTTCCCTGTTGATCCTTGACTGAAAGGCACTGATTGGTTAATGTCACTCAGAAAGGACATAAACCACAGATGGGAAAAAATGTTTGCTAGGCCCATGGGTGATTCAGATAAATCAATTAGGCAAAATGAAGGAAGCTGTACTCTATCTGAAGCGTTACATTTGACAACGTTGAGCATCAAGTGTTCACCAACATCTACATTCTGCACCCTCATAAGTAAATTTCTTTCCTCATTCCTCAAAACACCTTAAAATAAAAGCACCAAAATACTATATGTAAAGTAATGTCCTCAGTCATATACACCTAAGGTAGGCAGTCAAAATGCTGGAGGGAATGCCTGAACAGGTCTGGTAGCTCAAATTTACAAAATTGATGAAACCCTTTTGCCTGTGTACTCTATTATAGTGCATTGCAGAGTGCTGGTTGAGCAACAACATTTCATCTCAGGAGGCAGATTATTGAGTAAAACAAGTTAATACGCAATTTACACCCTCTGATTTGCATCTACCATTAAATTTAAACTATCATGAAAAGAGGAGCTATTTGTCTTGTGAAGTGTGATGTTATTTTGCATGTTTATAAAATAATCAACGATCATGGATGATAGTTCAGTTATGCTTAATATTCACAATGATCTGCAACTGAAGCTTAGTGATACAGCTGAATAAGACTTAACCTTCACAAATTCCATTGTAAAATTACTTTGAAATACAGGTCAGTCCTTATGTAGCAGGGCTACCAAGAGCACACTCTGAACCAAACCAAGATGCTCCTTTGAACCCATCTCTCTCACCAAGCTTTAGGCCAACTGCCCTAACAGTATGTGGTTAAATGCCAAATTTGCTTTTTCACAATCCTGTGAAGGGTTAATGCCATTAACATAATAAGACACAATTTAAATCTAAATTGCAGTTGATTACAATTCCTCTCGAAGTGATACAAATGTTGTCCGTCAGTACAGTTAGCTGAATTACTGGAACATTTTTCTTCTGCTTTTCAAAACAGCTTACAAAGGGCTCAGGTCAAATGCTTATTCAAGTGAAGTTTATACTGAGTGAACATGACTTCTTTGTCACTAACGTTCATAATAAACTCTTCATCACTTAAGCCACCATTAAATCTTCCTCTAGCCCACAGTCCTGCTGTGAAAATGGTCCTGGCATCTCAAATCTCTCCTCATTATTATGAAGGGAAGACAGATAGAAACAGCAATAACCCAACAGTGAAGTGTAAAATAGAAACCGTAATCCCACATTAATGAATATAATATCATGCAAGACCATACCAAGATTATTAAAGGGCTTGCACAGAATGTGTACTTTCTAACCAAACATCTGTCACGACGTTTGGTCATTCTTTTCTGTCACTTTACTGTCCATTTAATTTTATTTTGCTAAGTATCACAATGTACTTTCAGGCTGTGGCTACTAGTTGACACTGCAGAACAACTTTCTCAAGAACAACTAGTTATCTTATCTCTGTCACCTGCACATAAAAATCTGTAGTATATAAATCTACTTGTTTGTTTAAAATCAAATTTTTTAATGTTAAATTTAAAAGATGTGCATAATTCTTTCCCATGAATCTTACAAATAGTGTGTGCCAGTTTTTGGAAATGCCTTAAAGTTGGCATCGAACACTGAAATTCCACAAGACTGACTGGGTTGGAATTACATAAATATTTAAATTAAGAGAGATTTGGATTTATACAATTTGCCTCTCATGATCTAAAGTTGTTCCAACCTATTAAACTAGTCACTGCATTTCAAAAGTACTTATAGTAGAAATGGTGTAATGCAAGTAAACGAACAGAGGTACTATAGTGTCAGTACTAAACCAGAAACGCAAAGGGATGAGAGTTCAAATTAACCATTGTAAATTGGAAAATTAACTCAATAAATCTGGTAATTTATGGGCTAGAATCAGAAAATAAACATTACTTCTTTACGGTATTTACAGAATAATGGACACAGTGTCCTGGAATTCTGAAAAACCCTAGTATACCACTTACTAAAAAAAGATTTTTTCCAGTCTCTGTAACTAAATGGGCTGTGGTCAATAAACACCCATAGTGTTGTAAAACAGACTCATAATGAGCATGTGTGTAAATAAAGGTTTTGGGGCCTGGTTAACAGTGAAGGTAAGCTGTGAACAAATATTTCCTCATTTATAGTGTAACTTCAGCACTTAATCTGGATTGGCCTTACCTGTTTTACAGTTAGTCAGTTGTTGTAAAAACAGGCTAACCTATTATAAGTTTCTTTCATGTTTTGAAGATTACACTCACTCTGCCAGGGTAGCTCTGCAGGAATTTGATTTTTTCATACAGTTTGATATTGTCAGCACGCAGGTTGTCCAACTCGTTCTGAAGTGCATGCAAAGTTTGCTGCATCATTCGGTTATCCTGGAACATAAAAGGTAACGTTCGGTGAGAATATCCTAGCAAACTGCAATTCAAGCTCAGCACAACACTGGAAGCCTTTGCAACTGCACGCGTATTATGAGACCCAGACAGGGGAAACATAAAGGAATTGCTGTGTACATCAGTGGGCAACATACAGCTCTAACCAAAACTTGATGTAGATTTCTTTAACATCTTCATTCAGAAAATAGCTGTCCAGAGTCTAAACTTCTGTTTTTAGTATTGCTTCCTCATCATCAAGGCACCAGAGATTTGAGATTGACTCAGGTCCAAAAAAAAGGCCCCAACTAGATGCACAATAAATTGCAGTTTAGAGTTATCTTACAAATTTCTGGAAATACTTGCACTGAAAAAATACAATGCTTGCTGGAAAGAAAAGGCTTACACTCAATAGAACATCTGTCAGAACTTTAGAATGAACTAAGTTGTTTCACAGCCAATGGAGTACTTTTGAAGTTGTAATGTTAGGGAAACTTGGCCAATTTGCACACAGCAGGATCTGACAAACAGCATTGAAATTAATTACTAGATCATGCGTTTTTGATAATTTTGCATCAGGAATAAACATTGGCAAGGACAGGGGGAGACACCCTTTGCTCTCCAAATAATTCAAAGAGATTTCTTTATATTTCCACTTTCAAGGACAAAGGAATCCAAGTTTAACGTTCTACCTGAAAGAGGGCACTCTGACGGCGCAGCAACGCCCAGCATGCCTGTAAAATCGTCAGCTTGGATCACTGGAATGGGATTTTTAAAAATTCATTCATGGGATGAGGGCGTTGCTAGCTAGGCCAGCATTTATTGATTATCCCTAATTGCCCAGAGGGCAGTTCAGAGTCAACCACATTGCCGTGGGCATGGAGTCACACGTAGGCCAGACCAGGTAAGGATGGCAGTTTCGTTCTCTAAAGGATATTATTGAGCCAGATGGGTTTTTCCGACAATTGACAATGGATTCATGATCATCATTAGATTCTTAACTCCAGATATTTTATTGAATTTAAATTCCATCATCTGCTATGGTGGGATTGGAACCTGGATCCCTAGAACATTACCTGGGTCTCTAGATTAACTGTTTAGCAATAATACCACCAAACCAGAAGACTTTTTTGGCTCAGTGGTGAGATGCTATAAGGAGCTGGAATGTTGCTTTTACTGTGCCCCTCTTCGTTAAATGATTCTCTCTTCTGCTGATTACTTGTCTTTGTGATACAATCCACCATATGTGGTGCCAAATAGACATTCTGAAGTTTGGTAAAAGTTTCCGAAAGTATTAGGAAGGATGCATACTGGGCAGATTAATTATTGCATTTGAAACCTGAGTACCAAGTAAAACATTTAAAAGTTAGGAAAAAGACACAGTCAGGTGGGACTGATAGTGTGTTCATCTTGTGTTTGTTACTGTAGGATTCCCAAGATCACCAAGAATCTTTGCAACTTCATTGGACAAACTAAACCTCAATGTACATTGCACAATTTCTCAGTCCATAGACAGTAGTAAAACTGGAAGTTTTGTCAAATGTGAGAAGAATGTAGAACTTCAAGAGGACACAGATAAGTTTGTGGAACGGATGAACAGGCGGCAGATGAAATGCAAAGAAATGTGAAGTGATTCATTTTGGTAGCAAAACATGAAGAGACAATACAAAGGGGGCAAGTTTAGATGTCCTCTAGACCAGGAGGCCTGGTTTCAAGTTCCACCTGCTCCAGAGGTCAGGCATGATATCTCCGAACAGGTTGATTAAAATATTTATAATTCTAGAGGTACTGAAGGAGGAGAACCTGGGATTTGTGACGGACTGGCACTATAATTATCACGTAGCTGCGCCGTTGACTAGATTCTTGAGTCAGATTAGTCTACCTCAGATGAATAAATTGGCGTCAAACTATCACTACCAGTCATGTCATCTTGATGCCAGACTGACTGTGCTAATCTACTCCCAATGTGAAGAGTCACTGTTAGTCAACAGACAAGTGTAGTTTCGGTCACCGCTAATTTGTGACGAGTAACTGCAAGAGATTTATGCATTAACAAAAATTTCTACAATTAAACATTGGGAAGACTCTAGCCAACCTACTGACTCCATCCCTCTCGATGGCAACAGCCTGAGATTAAGCCAACTTTTTCACAGCCCCAGTGTTGCATGTGATCCTGAGATGAGTTTCTAATCTCACATTTGTGCAATCTCTAAGAGTCAATGCTGCAGAGAATTCTGAAGGGGGAGAACAAACAGACAGAGATTGTGATACATACTGGCACCAAGAACATAGGCAGAATAAAAGAAGAGCTCCTAAAAGCAGAATTCATGGAACTAGGAAGCGGATGAAAGAACAGGACCCAAAAGTTAGTAATATCTTGATTACTTCTAGTGTTGTGTGCAAGTGAGTGTAGGAATAAGAGGTTAGTTCAGGTGATTGTGTGGTTGCAGGCATGGTGCAGGAAGGCCAAGCAGCATCATAGGAGCAGGAAAGCCTGACGTTTCGGGCCGAGACCCTTCATCAGAAAAGGGGGTGGGGAAGAGGGTTCTCAAATAAATAGGGAGAGAGGGGGAGGCGGATAGAAGATGGATAGAGGAGAGGATAGGTGGAGAGGAGGCAGACAAGTCGAAGAGGCGGGGATGGAGCCAGTAAAGGTGAGTGTAGGTGGGGGGGTGGGGAGGAGATAGGTCAGTCCAGGGAGGACGGACAGGTCAAGGGGGTGGGATGAGGCTTGAGGAGGGGATTGGTGAGAGGAAGGACAGGTTAGGGAGGTGGAGATGAGCTGGGCTGGTTTTGGGATGCGGTTGGGGGATGGGAGATTTTGAAGCTTGTGAAATCCACATTGATACCATTGGGCTGCAGGGTTGCCAGCTGAATATGATTTGCTGTTCCTGCAGCCTTCGGGTGGCATCACTTTCCGACACTTTCGCCATGTGCAATCCGACCCCACCACCAAAGACATCTTTCTCTCCCCACCCTTATCTGCTTTCCGGAGGGACCACTCCCTCCACGGCTCCCTTGTCCGCTCCACACTCCCCTCCAGCCCCACCACACCCGGCACTTTTCCCTGCAACCGCAGGAAGTGCTACACCTGCTCCCACACCTCCTCCCTCACCTCAATCCCAGGCCCCAAGAAGACTTTCCACATCAGGCAGATGTTCACCTGCACATCTGCCAATGTGGTATACTGCATCCGCTGTACCCGTTGTGGCTTCCTCTACATCGGGGAAACCAAGCGGAGGCTTGGGGACCGCTTTGCAGAACACCTGCGCTTAGTTCGCAACAAACAATTGCACCTCCCAGTCGCGAACCATTTCAACTCCCCCTCCCATTCCTCAGATGACATGTCCATCCTGGGCCTCCTGCAATGCCACAGTGATGCCACCCGAAGCCTGCAGGAACAGCAAATCATATTCAGCCTGGGAACCCTGCAGCCCAATGGTATCAATGTGGATTTCACAAGCTTCAAAATCTCCCCTCCCCCAACTGCATCCCAAAACCAGCCCAGCTCATCCCCGCCTCCCTAACCTGTCCTTCCTCTCACCTATCCCCTCCTCCCACCTCAAGCCCCACCCCCATCTCCTATCTACTAACCTCATCCCACCCCCTTGACCTGTCCGTCCTCCCTGGACTGATCTATGTCCTCCCTACCCCCCACCTACGCTCACCTTTACTGGCTCCATCCCCGCCTCTTCGACTTGTCTGCCTCCTTTCCACCTATCCTCTCCTCTATCCATCTTCTATCCGCCTCCCCCTCTCTCCCTATTTATTTCAGAACCCTCTTCCCCTCCCCCATTTCTGATGAAGGGTCTAGGCCCGAAACGTCAAGCTTTCCTGCTCCTATGATGCTGCTTGGCCTGCTGTGTTCATCCAGCTCCACACCTTGTTATCTCGGATTCTCCAGCATCTGCAGTACCTTTTATCTATGGTGCAGGAAGGAATGCTTTAGATTTCTGGAACATTTGGACCATCTTTAGGGACAGTGGTACATATTTGAGGCAGACAGATTGCACTTGAATTAGAATGGAACCAGCATCTTTGCAGAAGGTTTTGTTAGTGCTACCAGGAAGGGTTTAAATTAACTTGGCAGGGGTTGGGATCCAGCGAGATCATTCTGCAGGGGAAAACGAATGGCTTGAATTAGAACAGATAGCAAGTGAATCAGTAGAGACATTATCGGCCAGTTAGGGCACAAGGGAGTTTGGGAAGGTTGGATGGTACTTGCTTAACACTTGGAGTCTGAAAAACAAGGCAGATGAGTTGAGGGCACAAATTAAAACATGGAAGCATGATGTCATTGCTGTCACGGTTGAGAGAGGGGCAGAATGGCAGCTCAATATTCCAGGATATAGGGTCTTTAGGCAAGATGTGGAAGGAGGTAAATAAGGAGGAGATGTCACAATTTTGATCAGGGTATCTATTAAAGCAGAAGGGATGATATAGAAGCCTGCTCCAATGAAGATATATGGGTAGACTGTAAAAACAAAAAGGAACAATCACACTGCTGTGAGCGTGGAGAGGCTCCCAAGAATCCGAGAGAAATAAGACAGATGTTCAGGCAAATTTCAGGGAGCTGTAACACAGAAATATAGAAGATAGGAGCAGGAGGAGACCATTTCAACCCTTCAAGTCTGCTCTGCCATTCTTCATGATCATGGTTGATCATCTAACTCAATAGCGTAATCCTGCTTTCTCCCCACAACCTTTGATCCATTCACTCCAAGTGCTATATCTGGTCGCCTCTTGAATACTTTCAATGTTTTGGCATTAGCTACTTTCTGTGGTAATGAATTCCACAGGGTCACCACTCTTTGGGTGAAGAAATGTCTCCTCATCTCTGTCCTGATGGTCTACACCGAATCCTCATACTCTGGCCCCATCAGGAACATCGCCCTGCATCAACCCTCTCCAGTCCTGTTAGAATTTTATAAGTGTCTATGAGATTCCCCCCATCATTCGTCTGAACTCGAGGGAAAACAATCCCAACCTAATCAGTCTCTCTTCATCCTTCAGACACCCCATCTCCAGAATCAGCCTGGTAAACCTTTGCCTCGAGAGCCAGAGGATCCTTCCACAGAAAAGGAGACCAAATTGCACACCGTATTCCAGGTGTGGCCTCACAAAGGCCCCGTATAACTGCAACAACTCATTCCTGCTCCTGTACTTGAAACCTCTCGCAATGAAGGCCAATATACCATTTGCCTTCTTTACCACTTGTTGCACCTGCATGCTTACCTCAGCGACTGCTGCACAAGGACACCCAGGTCCCACTGCACACTCGCTTCTCCCATTAAAAGTGATAGTAGGGAATTTCAACTTCCCCAACAGTAACTGGGTTAGTCAAAGTATGAAAGATTTACAGACAGTGGAATTTTTAAAATGCATCCGCGACAGCTTTTTAAGCCACTATGCAAAAGGCCCTACAAGAGAGGGAGTGTTTCTGGACTTACTTTTACGTAACGAAGCTGGGCAAGTAGTTAAGTATCAGTGGGAGAGCACTTTGCAGACACTGATCATAACTCAGTTAGATTCAAGGTAGTTATGATAAGAGATAAGGCTAGGACCATAATCAAAGTTCTCAAGTTAGGGGGAAAGCTGACTTTAATATAATCTGATATAAATTGGCCAGAGTGGATTGGGAGCAGATACTTTCAGGTAAATCTGTGTCAGAAAAGTGGGATGCATACAGGAGGAAATAGTGAGAACAAAGGAGGCTTCAAACAGCCTGCTCCAATTCCCATCTCTTATATTCCTATACACTGCGCTGCAGAAATTGAATCCAATCAACACTTGAGTATCATACTTGCAGCTTTCTGGTTCAGCAGCTGCCAGGCAAATTAAAATGGTGCAAGTCAGTAATTCAGACCAAAACTGCACGGAAGTCTAGACTTTCAACAGGCCAATTTTATTAGCATGGTACCAATCTTGTGCTCATTTGCATCGTTTAGCCACGGATTATTTTTACTAGATCAGATAAGGTTGAGATGAGGCTAAGTTAAAATTTTTACAATTATGAATGGCTATATGTTAAGATTGTCACCAAGCGTGTGGGAGAAAGACTTTAGGAAAAAAAAAAGCATTGTTTTACAAATGAAATTGCGCAAGTCAGGAATGTTTTCCACAGGAAGAAACTGGGACAGAAATTGTTGCAACTTTTATGGCAAAATTACCGTGGGTTTGGTGTTTGGCCGTTGCATCAAAGAACTGGCATAAACATGATGAATCAAATGGCTTCTTTCAAGCCTGTCAATTCTATGGTTCAGCTGCTTTTTGATACAATATTTCTCACATGTGAAAGACATGAATTACTTTTCAGAAGTTCTACATAGTATGAAGTGTTTTAGCATACGTACAGATTCTAACTCCTGGTTTCTGGCTCGAAATCTTTCTCTCTGGCTTGAGATGATGGAAAGCAGAGAGTCCATCTGTCCCTGGGGAAGTTCAGAGATTGGAAAAGGGCCAGAACCTTCAACACAGAAACATATTTAGTCTGTATATTTGGAAACATTTGTTAAAAGGTATGTCTTTGCTGTATATTAAAGCACCAATTTCTTCAGCACTCCAACCACAGTCAATGTATTCTGAAAGACTTTCTGCTTACAATCCATCCCAGCCCACAAGCTCATTGGTCATCGACATTTATCCTAGTGGGTAACTGGAAAGCTAAGTGTTTCTTCATTGCTGACTGGATGACTCCAAACTGTCAGTCAACATGTTGTCTCTTTCTTACTTCAGATATTATTATATCAAACAAAAATGTTCACAGAAAACACACATATGATTATCTTTAATACCTCTATAATGTTTTTCTCCTGGGCTGTTTACAATTACGACAGCAAGAGAGCCTTGAGGGCTGCTAAACTTACCACAGCTACACAAAATAGAAGAAACCTAATTCAAAGAGCTCAAACTACCAAGAAATGCAGATTCAAAAATGGGAGGTAGGGAGGCACAGAAGGGGAAGGGAGGCACACTTATACATGATCACCATTCAATGTGTAGCTCCATTGATGGCTTCTCTCACCCTCCACATTCATCTCGTTATCTCTAGTCTAATCAGGGCTTTCTTCCATTTACAAGAAACTACCTCACTAAACTCGCTCTCCTTGAAAAGTCTTTGATTGACCTATATCCATTCAATGTCATATTCTTTCAACTCTTCTTCACAAGTGCTTGTCAGGTTTTTTTTCGCCGTGAAGAGCAATGTAATTAAAAATGTTGCATAAATGCATTATTAATATCACAACTAATAAAATATGAAAGAAATACAGTTGAACATTTTTAAGAAGCAACAGTGTATCAGATTCAATATTTATATCACTTGATCACAGATCTTTCATTCGTCTTACATTCATCTTGGTTCAACATTCAGAACCTATCACTGGCTTTCTGAAAAAAATTAAATATTTTGTTTTTTTTCTCGTTCTTACCAAAGAGGGCTGTAGCTTCTTTGATGGGCTCTGGAATCTTTTCTATGTTGCTCAGATCTGCTCCCTGATGTCAGTGAAAAATCAGAATTTTCAGTCAGTTCAACGAAAGGACACTGGCTAGACCACAGTTATTAACCCCTGGTCACTATAAAAGGTTAACAGCTTGGATTTAGGGAAACATTCAATGGAGCAATACCAACGCTAAATTCATGACAGAATGCTTATCAACTGGCTTTCCCGCATTGGAACATTCAAGCTAGGGGGTAAAGGCAAGACTTGCAATTTATTTTAGGACAAAAAATGATAGTGAAGTGGACAGTTAGAAAGACTTAGGGAAAGAATTCCAGAGTTTAAAGCCCTGGCAGCTGTAAACATGACTATCAATGGTGGAGTCATTGAAACTTCATGTGAAGGCTGTACCTAATTATTTTTCTTGTGTATTCGATTGTGGACTGAAGTGGGAAAAGGACTGATTTAAAAACAAAGATTGTTGAAGGACTGTTTTTAGAAGCAAGTTACTGACATCGAGAAGGTGATGGCCTAACGGTGTCTTTGCAAGACTATTCATCCTGAGACCCAGGTAATGTTCTGGGGGCGCAGGACTGAATCCTGAATCTTGCCATGGCAAATGGTAGAATTTGAATTCAAAGTCATCTGCTAATTAAAAGTCTAATGATGACCATGAAAGTTGTCAATTGTTGGACAAACCCACATGGTTCACAAATGTCTAATCTGCCATCCTTTCCTAGTCTGATCTACATGTGATTCCAGGCCTATAGCAACATGGTTGACTTTTAACTGCCCCCTGGGCAATTAGGGGTGGACCATAAATACCCTTGCCAGCAACGCCCACATTTAGAATGAACTAAGAACAAAAAAAAACTTGTAAGTGTTATTTACATAGCTGTTGGTTCAAATAGTGGGGAAAGCCTAGTTACAGATGAGCTGGAGCCAGATGGAGATATAATATATATATATATGAAAAAGGAGACTCAGCCACCAACAAATGGCTGACTGGTCTTGAACTAATGACCAGTTATATCTTTGAGATAGGCTTACTGCTTGTCAAAGACTGTGACTGGCTTGCAGACAGCTGAGCATCTTTTGGGTATGAATGTTCGGTCAAGAAGCTGTTTTTGTTCTGCAGTAAAACGCATCTCAAGCCTGAAGATAACAAAATTTATTTCCTCTCAACAGTTGCTGTGAGCTGTGACTTTTAATTAATAATTCAGAGATTTTTAGTAAGTGTGAAACAGCCACCCTGTGTCTCCTGCAAGCTATCAAGAAGCAACATTCTAATCAGCAGGATCATCTTGCAAACCCTGTGGATCAGGGATCAGCAAGCTGTATTATCAGCTTTTCCCTCCACCTGTAACACTCATATTTTGTTTTGTGATTGTCTATGTGCGTGTGTGTGTGCGAGAGAGAGAGAGAGAGAGTGAGTGTGTGTGTATATATAGGGGACGTTTTATAACTGGATTAGAGCGTTAACTCGTAGAATTATTGTTTGAATGTTCATAATGTTTTTATTCATTCATGCGGTGTAGGCATTGCTGGCTGGACCAGCATTTGTTATTTATCCCTAATTGTCCTGAAGGCAGTCAAGAGTGAACACACTGCTGAGTGTCTGGAGCCAGACCAGATAAAGATGGCAGTTTCCCCCTGAAGGACAGTAGTGAACCAAATGGATTTTTCAGACAATCCACAATGGTTTCATGGCCATTATTAAACTCTTAATCCCAGCATTTTGAATTTCACCATCTGTCATGGCAGAATTCAAACCTGTGATCCCAGAACATTATCTGGGTCTCTGGATTGATAGTCTAGCAATTATGTACTCATTTCTAAATATATCGATTTGATTTCCAGTGCATTACCCCAGTGAAGTAGAATTAGAGGAGTTCAGGTATCTCAGGGTGTGGGCTTGGATGAGATTACAACAATAAGGAGGGTCAAGTCGGTTAAAGGATTTCAAAATGACAATTTTAAAATTAAGAGTTTGTTTATCTGGGAGCCACTGTAGGTCAGTGATGATGTGTGTATAGTATGAGTTAGGACAGCTTTAGCCAGCTTTGAGTTTAATTAGGATAAATGTTGGCAGTTGGCCAGAAGTACGCCAGAATAATCAAATCTCAGGGCAACAATGCCATGGGTGAGGGCTTCAGCAGCAAATGAGTTGAGGGAGGGGCTCAACAGCCAATGTTTTGGAGGTTAAAATGTAGTGTCAGCAATGCTGAGCAACGAGGTGGTGTGTGGTCAGAGCTCATCTCAGAGTCACACAAGATACTGAGACTGTGAATAGGCTCAGACAGTAACCATGGCGTGGGGAGGAGGTGGCAGTATGGAGTGGAGATTTTGCCAGGCACTGAAGACAATGGCTTTGGTATTTCCGATACTTGAATTCATCTAATACTAGATGTTGGACATGCAGAATGATAATTTAGCAGTACTGGCGGCGCTGAGGAAAATCTTGTTGTCATTAGTGAGTGGCATTCCATCACACTCCTCATTAGTGGCCTTGTGGAGTTTAACAAGTCAGGAGGTGAATTACAAGCTGTAGAATATCTAGCCTCTGACTTGCTATTTTGATCACAGTATTCATATGGTTCATTCATTTACGTTTATGGATGATGATGGTCTCCAGAATGTTGCAAAGTTCATTGACGGTAATGTTGTTGAATGTCAAAGGAAGATAGTTATGTTGGAGATGATCACTGTCTGGCATTTGTGGGCTATGGTGTCATCAATACCCAACCCTTACCCGTGGCAAAGTTTGTACCTCAGTATCAGGGCGTTGCAGGGAGGACATTGATTGGATAGTGCTGAGGTCTTGTTCCAGCTTTATGATCAGCTCCTTCTGTCCTGTTGTGGTTTTTACAGCCTCAGTGAACTGCATCTGTAACTCAGCATAGCGAGCTGCAGCAATACAAATCGTTAACATGAATCATAATGGAAATCTGAAACAAACATTAAAAGACTCTCAACATCTAATAGTTACTGAGTCAGCATTTAAAGAGAAGAGTAAGGTTATTTCATGTGGTGATTTGATTAGCATATGGAAAGATTCAGGGTGGAATGAAAACATTAAGAGGGCAACACAAGCACAAGAAATTACAACTGATAAGGAAATAAAGAACAGGATGAAGAAGAAATCACATAAGAATAAACGGTCACTGGCAACAGGAACACAAGTTGGCATGTTCGTATGGTGGGCTAAGTTAAAGGAGTTATTTAGTTCAAGATGGATGATGAAAAGAGTAGAAAGTGCAAAGGCAGAATGAGGGATGAACCAACTGTATCATTAACTGGAAACTTAAAAAGGACATATGTGAATCATAAAGATGTGCTTGGAGTACTACTGGAAACAAAGAACCGTGCCAGAAGCCAGGACAATGTGAAATGCAGTGACTTAATTAAAAGAAAGAAGGAACTGCAGGAGACTCTGACAGAACAAGGTGTAGAGCTGGATGAACACAGCAGGCCAAGCAGCATCAGAGGAGCAGGAAAGCTGACGTTTTGGGCCCAGAACTGAGACTCTGCAGGTTAACTGCAGGCCAGTTAGTCTCACGGTAGTTTTGGGAATACTACATTTCTACATTTCTTCAGTTCTGTTATAATGTCACTGAACTGAAACATTAATTGTGTTTCTCACTACAGATGCTGCCTGATCTGATGAGCTTTTCCAATAGTGTTGTTTTTATTTCAGACTTTTATTTCAGCCATGTACAGTATTTTGTTTTAGTATAAGGAACAATTTTTGAATCAAACACATTGATGACTTGGAGAGATTTAAATAAATTGGAAAGAACAATCAGATGGGTCGTCATGCCAGAAAATGGAATATTTTGATAAAGTGATAAAAGGTGCAAATATGACAAGATGACATGATCAACTTGAATTTGAGCAGGATTATTGAGAAGATACCAAACCTAGTACTTAATCACCAGTCATGCTACTGGCTTCAATGTACTGAGATGGCCTGACAGGGTCTATGTGGATGGGAAGTATTCTATATGGGGAGGTAATGAAGAGGATGATCTTGCAAGGCATGGTGTTCACACTAATATTCATCAACACTATCATTTCAAACTTTGCAGAGAGCAAACTAGGAGAAATATTTAAACAAGATAACTGTTGGGAATTTGGGCATGATGTTGGAAAATACAGTTTAATGTTTAATGCTTCAGAGATTACAAAATTAATAGGAATTACAGACATATCAGGAACAGGATATTGTATCTAACAGCAGTGAAAAAAATTAACGGAATATTGGGTTACCGTGGATGAGGATGGAGGGCAGACGGGAAGTATTGGGTAGCCTACACAGAAAGTGGTGGAAGCTGATTTTGTAATTACTTCAGGATGAGTAATTTCTATGGTTATGGCAAAAAAAAGTGGATGTTCCCACTAAACATGACTGCTCTGTCAATGAAGTACAAAAGCTTGTATTGCCTCCTTTTATGGTATAACATTCTATCTCTCCATGACAAGGACGTTCATCAGACTAATTTCATGCATGGCTTTGAAATTAACAGAGAGGATGGATTCAAGTTGGAACAAGGATGAATCGGTATTACATGAAAAAGTCTGTAGAATGAAACATATTCAAAGATTTGGCACAACTTATTATAAAGAAAGTTGAAGGGACAATTATAACATTCAAGGAGGCAAATCAGTCAAGGCTTTTCTATATTGGCAAAAGATGGCAGATTGAGAGAATGAGTTTAGATGAGAAGACAAATATTTAAGTAGGAATCAACAATACATTTCTTTGCTAGGAAATTGAATAGCTACTGGAACAATTGGTAGACTAGATTAGATTAAATCTTTTTCAGATATATGCTTTTGGGGAAAAGGACATTACTAGGATAGCAGAAAGGTGCACAGACGGACCTACAGTTCCTTCCACCCTGAGATTTCTATACTCATTTTCCATTCCTTTGAGGTGCTGACTGACTTCCTGTACATTTCTGCATTTCCCCCCCCCATAACAGGAATCATTAAGTTTCATGTTTAAGTTAATGAACTGGAAACTATATCCCGTTCATTTCAATGAGGAGGTTAACTAAGTTGCAAAGTGCGACCACTTCTAATAATAGAACTGGTGTAGCATTTATATGCCAATTCATTGTAGCCAACAGCGTGTGAACAAATGTCCAGGTACTATCCTGTGATATTCATAACTCAGATAACAAGGTGTAGAGCTGGATGAACACAGCAGGCCAAGCAGCATCAGAGGAGCAGGAAGGCTTTTTTTTGGATGTTTCGGGCCTCGACCCTTCTTCAGAAATGGGGGAGGGGAAGGGGGTTCTGAAATAAAGATAGAGAGGGGGGAGGCGGATAGAAGATGGATAGAGGAGAAGATAGGTGGAGAGGAGATAGACAGGTCAAAGATGGAGCCAGTAAAGGTGAGTGTAGGTGGGGAGGTAGGGAGGAACCCTAACCCTAACCCTCTGATGCTGCTTGGCCTGCTGTGTTCATCCAGCTCTATACCTTGTTATCTCGGATTCTCCAGCATTTGCAGTTCCTACTATCTCTGAAACAATATTCACAACTCAGTTCCCCTAGCTGAAGTTCCCTTAAAAACCATTAGCTAAGTATTTAAAAAGTTAAAAAATACTCAGTCTATTTTAGATTCTTTCTTCAGCCATGCTGTCTGGAATCGTTAATAATGTATTAATATCTGGCCAGATCAACCAAATATGTACAATCCTCTGTTTTAATGGAGACATTTAATCATTCATAACAAAATTTCTAGACCTAGATTTCTGCAATGTGACATTTTTCCTAAGGCAACTGTTTAACAAATGAAAAAACACAATTCTAAACTAAATATATTTTTGGAACACATTTGCAAACAATTCCAAGTGATTAGTAGTTACTTTGTTGAATTCTGTCTTTCAATAACATAAGAAATAGGAACAGAAGTAGGCCCCGCTCAAACTTTCCAATCTGCTTTGCCATTCTACAAAATCATGACTGAACTAATTGAAGCCTCAATTCCACTTTCCTGCCCGTCCTTCAATAACCCTCAATTCGCATCAATTAAAGGTCTGTCTAACTCAATCTAGGATACATTATATAGCCTAGCCTCAAATGATAAATAAACACGGTGACTTTCAAAGAGATTCCCCCTGTCCTAAATGGCTGACTTTTATTTCTAAACTCTGACCCAGTTCTAGATTTCTCTCAAGAGAAGGAACATGCTCCACCACATCCACCCAGTTAAGGCCTCTCATAGTCCTGTACGTTACAATAATACCCACTCTATTTCTTCTGAGCTCTAAACAGTTTACCCCCAACCTTTCCTCACAACTTGCTTTCTTTGCTGTCTTTGTACCAGCAGCAAATTTGACTGCAATACATTTGTTCTCTTCATTCAAATGATTAAAACAGAGTATAAATAAGACAAGGAGTGGTATAATGGCATTATCAATGGATCCGTAATCCAGGCTGGTGTTCTGGGATAAAGATTAAAATTCCACCTTGGCACGTGGTGAAACGTGAATATAGTTAAAACTAAATAGAAATTTTAAAAAAAGGCCTTGTGGTGTCCATGTTACAACTGTTGTAAAAATCCAATCGGCTCACTGATATCCCAGAGAAGGAAAACTGCCATCCTCATCTTGGCTGGCCTACATGTGACTCCAGACCTACATCCATCTCAGCCGCTCTCTGACATGACAGAATAGTCACTCAATTCTAGGGTAGTTAGGGATTGGCCATGAAATGTAGCTCAGCCAGCAACAGCCACATCCTATGAACAAATGAAAAACAAAGCTTTGGCATTGATCCCTGTAGCTAGATACTGTTTACCTTCCTGAAGGTGGCCCATTTGTCTTAATTCTCTTGTTTCCTTTAGTTAGCCCATCTATCCTCTATGTATTAGCCCCAGCACAATACTCTCTTATCTTGTATGGTAACCTTTTATCTGACACTTTATTATTGGCTTGATTACAAAGCCAACTGACTTTCTGTATGTCTCATGTTTCTTTGCTGATTCAATGTAAAGAATAAGATAAATGTCATTAAAGGTCCCTCAAATTTAATACATCTGAAAAATTGAAACATGCCAAACATGTGTCACTGAAAAAACACATTTGGAAAAGATAGGGACCCACTAAGTTAATATTTCACAGATTGTGGGTTTTGAAAAGAAAAATCAATCTTACCTCTTTCAACAAAACGGGGCAGTGACTTCCATGATTAAAATAACAGCTAATGTTGTGTTTGAATCAACAATAAATTTCCATACATGTAAACATGCTACAAAACACAACAATTCAGAGACTTCTTAAACATGGTATACACAGACTGGGTAATAGAACACTCACAGCAGACCTTGTTAGAATATATTTCCAATACTTATTTTGCTCATGGCCAGTTTTGTGCACATTCATCCCTTTTTAACAATGAATATAATAATTAATCATTAATACCATCACTGGTCATTTCTGCAGCTGATTGCCTAAAACTGTTATTGCGAAATTCAAGAGAGATTACATTTTCCAAATAGGATTAATGAACTTCTGTCTGTTTTGAGCAAATGAAGCCCTACATCATGAATGGCAACTCAAAACCTTTTAACTACTTTAATAAACATATGAGGGTGCAGGTCTTCATGCCACTCTTCTAAATAACGACTTGAACTAGCTGAAGAAAATAAGTGTAAATGCAGACTCGATACAGAAAGTAAAGCAGCGTGCAGGTTATGTCACTGGGCAGCAGGGGGTGCAAGAAGCATCAACCATCTTTATGGGGTACGCCATTTCTTGTTTTCAATTCACTGCAGAACAAAACAGAATGAAGCATCAAATACAAGGAAGCTTATATTTTCCCACAATTGCACTAAACCCAATTTCTCATTAAGTTATTTTACAGACTCATCTCAATAATTTTTTGTTCTCATATGGAAGGGAAATCCATATATTTTAGGCTAGTAACTGCATCTGTGACTGACGTTTTCTGTTCTTGATATATTTTCCTCACACTCACTGTACTGAAAAGCAGTTTCTGCACCAAGTAATATTTTGCATCTGTTACTAGGCAAACCAACTGCAATAGAAGAGGAAGAAAAACAGGGAGTGAGGAACAGAAGTAAGGTCCTGAGCTCTGAGGCTGGTAGCTGTTTAGAGATGAGCATAGATTCCAGACACTGTCTAAACAATATCCTGCCAAGAAAGTATGTGAAGAATGTCACGTAGAAATTAGACTGAAGTGAGGACAACGTTATATTCTAGTCTTCATCTGCTTGTATGCTTACAATGAATTCATATAACCCTTAATGGTTAGTACTGCAAGTAAAATTCATCCACCCCGCCCCCACTCTTACACCAACATTGAAAACTTTAGAAGAGTATCCACAAAAATTATTCTTCTGACAACTAGGAGCTACCTCTCAATTTTCAACTACTGAGGAAAGAAGAGAATCTTGAATTTTAGCAGAAATGCTTTGGTACATGTTGCTTGGTGTAACTAACTTTTGTGGACGTTTACATTAAAGATAAAAAGTACAGAGTCATAGAATTTTAGACTCTGAATTATTACTAAGGTAGGTACAAAGCTGCTATTTACTCAGAGAACTGCTGAAAGTTGCCAAGTCACCGAATTAAAAACACACTTGTTTTAAAAAAATTTGGCATGAATTTTAGGAGCAAAGGGGATAAACAGGTGGGTTAAGATTGGGTTAGATCTTAAAATTCTAAGAACTTGAAATTCAAACTGAACACACTTCCTTTGGGGTTAAACTGAGGCAGGACAGGAGGTGGACGATCAATCCACTCCAGGGATGCAGTTAGCAATTTAGTATTTTAATGAGGCTGGCTTCCAATTATTTGGGCTGCTTCACACATTTAATTCGGCCAGGAAACACAGCAACTGAATATAAGAGGAATGATTTGGGGAGACGGTAAGTATCTTCACAGAACAGCTCAAGAGTTAGGGGCAGCAGGAATGTTTCTCCTGCACATAGTCCAAGGATGGCTGACAAGACTTGGGGGCTGACCCTATCTGCTCTTGTGACTTGATGTTGAGTCTGCCCTACCTGAACAAAAGCCAACTCTGATAATCAGACTGACTTCCAAGTGGAGAACCTGCGAAGTACAAAAAGATGCCTCTAAAGAGTTAAAACCCACTGTGTGCAGGGAAACTTGGCCTTCCAGACTTGCCATCAAAAATTCTGCTCCCTTCCACCTGACAAGGTGACTGTCAGGATGATTAAATTCTGCGAATGTGGTGTTTCATGGAAGAAGTAAAGACGTGGTTTAAAGAATACTTTTCACTGCCTCAGGGTGTCCCTAAGAGCTTTATAGGCAATTATATAACTTCTGAAGTGTCATTACCACTGTAATATAGGAAATGCAGCTGATAATTTCACACACTCATCTCCCACAGATGCTACTGAAAAAATTGACTCAATCCTCTATTTTAGTAATGCTGATTGAGGAATAAATATTGCCAAGTTCACCACGGAGAAGGTCCTACTTTTGTTCAAAGAAATGTCCACCTGGAAAAGGAGATGGGGCTTTCATTTTAGCATCTCATCCAACAATCCAACACACCTTCAGTTTTGCACAGAAAGGAATGTTAGCCTAAATTATGGGAACATCTCACAGAAGTGAACATCAACAAATTCCAACTCAGAGGTTACAGTCCTATCAACTGAGACACAGCTGACCTCCAAATAACGTTTCAGAATTTGTTTCATTGTGGTACTTCATTTGTGTGAAAGTGGGGGTGTGTCTGTGTGAGGTGCAAGGGTGCAATTGGAGTGCATGTGTGGGATGTGTCTGGGTGTAATGGGAGTGTGTCAGGTACAATGGGATCATGTTTGCAATGGAACGTGTGTGCGGGGGTGCAATGGACTGGGTGTGTGTGGGTACAATGGGATGCTGTGCATGTCAGGAGCAATAGGAGTGTCAGTGTGTCAGGTACAATGGCAGTGTACTTGTGTGTCGGGTACAATGTGATCATGTGTGCAATGCAGTGGGTGGGAGTGGGTGCAATAAGAGTGTGTATGTGTGTGTCTCAGGTGCAATGGGACCGTGCATTGTTGGGTACAATGGGAGTGTGTGTGCACTACAGGAGAGTATGCGGACTAGGAGTGGATGTGTGTTAGGGGCGATGGGAGTGAGCGTACGCTTAGCTTCAGTGGGAGTGCGCGTATGTTTGTGTGCGGGTTCAATGTGAGTAAGGACGCGTAATGGGAGCGAGTGTGGATGCAAAGGGAGTGTAGGCATAATGGGAGTGAGAGAGATGTGAGAGTGTGCGGGTACGTGTGTGCATGTGTGTGTTTGTTGAGTGCAAGTGAAGCCTGGGTGTTGATGAAAAACAAAATTTATTATCATTTCTCATTACTTAAGCAAAAATTATGTGCTGCCATCAGGATGTGTGGGCTAATCTCAGAATAGTACTGATCCTCTCTAAGGAATTAGTGAACCACACTCCTCTCAGAATAATCTAGTGGGGGAGAAACTTTAAATCGTTAAGTGTTTGAAGGTCATGTATACATTCAATGTATTTTATATATATTTTAAAAATGCCACACTGTCTAATACTGTTCATTTGTTCGTCAGAGAAAGTACTGTAAGTGAAAAAAAGTCAAGGCATAAACACATAACAAAGCATGGTGTCATGGGTCATTGTCTCATATTAAGAATTAAAATTTCCAGTTTGTTTGGATCAAATCAGGTTACTGTTGTCAGTAGATGCCTAAACAGTTTGAAGGGCAGAAACTGTGAACAAAGAAAATTGTAGAATAAAGTAGCACATTGATAATACATGATAAGTGAACTGATAGTCAATAATTAGACTGCAAAACTCAGCATTCCAAATACGGTTCATCACATTATAAAAGGTAATATTGAAATCTAATACTGACTCCAGTGCACCATACAGATGCCTGAGGGACAGACTGCTCGAAAGTCGAGGCCTCAAACCAACCACCAAGCTCATGGTCACAGAGCAGTAGCGGGGTCCCACCCTACTATATGCATCAGACCCTTCAAATCCCTGGCGTGTTATCACTAGCGCTGTGTTCGCAAAATCCTGCAAATCCACTTCAGGACAGACATACCAACATGGGTGTCCTCTCCCAGGCCAATATTGAGGCACTAGTCACATATGACCAGCTGCAATGGGTGAGCCACACTGCATGCCCAATGCAAGTGCCCTAGTTCAAGCTCTGCAATGGCAAGTGATTGCTAGGAGAACAAAGGACACCCAGAAAGTCTTTTTAATCAAATGCAACATCCCCACTGACATGTGGGATTCATTTGCCTTACTACGCACAAACTGGGAAGAATTATTCACAAGGACACCAACCACTTCCAGTGTCACTCGGAGAATGTGAGGCCAACTGCAAGCAGTGGAAATAGTGCACGGAATCCAGTGTCCCACCCACACCCCTCAAACATCACCTGCCCCACCCATGGCGGAGTCTGCAGCTCCAGGATCAGCCATTGCAGAACCCAACCCTCCACTGAAATGAAAGCAAGTCATCCTCGACCCTGAAGGGCTGCCAAAGGGGAGAAAGGGCAAATCTCCATAATAAATATTTATCCTTCTTATATTGCTATGTTTTACAAGTCCTTGACTTTGGCTTTGAAATGTATTAGATTGCTCTTATGCTCTGAAAGGTGCTTTGTGAATGTGAGTTTCTTCTCCTTGTTGTCTGTAAACTAGTGGATTTGAAAGAAGTGGTACTGCTGTATCACTAATGGACTATGAACAGGAAAGCAGTTGTTTAAATGGCATTGGAATGCCCCAAATGGTATTACCAACTAAAACCAGAATGTTAGTACAGCTCACAAGCATTCACCTCTCATCCATCACTCCTGACTGTGACAATCATTACATGAAAATTTATAAGGGGTACATTACTGCCTGAATGAGTGCTTTAATACTATCTTGTACATCATCAAAAGGCTACATTCTTAGTGTCAGCAAAAGTAGGCCATACGTGGTTTGCCACACTGTGTTGGGTTCAATGTAAAATGCAACATCAAATTTTATGCTCCATAAGTATTAAAAGTCTCCTGCCCATCAGTGACTGTACAATAGTTTGTGTACTGCAATACAGGACATCAGATTAACTAATGCAACAGATACATCCAGTGTTTCTGGGGGATATTGTAAAAGACAGACAATATCTACGTAAAGCATGTGTGGTAGAGAACATAGTGACTTCAATTTCTGGAGGGTGCATTGTGGAAAAGAGGGTTTTAAATCCCAGAATCAAATAGTTCAACAAAATTTAAAAAAAATTCAGATCAATCTCTGAATGATCGTCATTCAATGTACAATGTACAATTTGAAATCACATTTGATACATACCACTAAATACACTTACATTGTATTGAGACTGTTTGAAACTAATGATTTGGTCATTTTACGAGTTTGCTGTGGAGCTAGATTTCTATTCTGAAGCCCTTCTTATCGAGTGTAGAATAATAAAGAACAGTGGAAAACTGGACAATCTGTAGCAAAATCAAGCCTCACTCCACAGGTGAAAGACATTAAATCAGGACAAAACTAAATGCAAATCTAGAAACAGTACTGCAAATTCTATCGATGGAATATAGGCTAAAGCTAATATGCTAATGAAGTTTAACACTCAACAGACTGAGTGCTTAAAAAGGATTCATAATGTCTAATATGAAAAATATAAGTTACATATTCTAGTAGGTTTTGCTTCTTAAGGGTCCCAATCCAAAACATCAGCTTTCCTGCTCCCCTGATGCTGCCTGACCTGCTGTGTTCCGCCAGCTCCACACTGTGCTATCTCTGACTCCAGCATCAGCAGTTCTTACTATCCCCAAGAATTCTGTATGCCTTTTTGACCACCCTATCTACCTGTGCTGACCCCTTCAGGGATCTGTGGACTTGTACAACAGGGTCCCTTTGTTACTCAGTACTCTCTCAGGACCTACCATTCATTGTGCATATCCTTCCTTTATTAGACCTCCCAAAATGAATTACTGCATTTATCAGGATTAAACTCCATCAGCCACCCCAATTTACCAGATGGTCAATATTAGGCTGTAGCCTGAGACCAACCAACTCACTATCAACAACATTACTAATTTTCCTGTCATCTGCAAACTTATTAATTACACCTACGACATTCACATTCAAATCATTAACATACATAACAAACAGCAAGGGTCCCAGCACTGATCCCTGTGGTACATCACCAGAAATGAGCTTCCAATCACAAGATCAATCCCCCCACAATCATCTTTTGCCTCCTATTTGCAAACCAATTTTGGATTTCATTTGCCAACTAGCCTTAGATCCTATGGACTCTGACCTTTTGGACCAGCCTTCTATAAGGGACCTTGTTAAAGGCCTTACAGAATTCCATGTAAACCACATCAATTGCACTACCCTCATCAATACATTTTGTCAACTTTTCAAAAACACTTAATTAAGTCAGACAGGATCTCCATCTAACAAATCCAGGCTGACTATCCCTGATGAATTCCTGCCTTTCCAAGTGTTGATTAATTCTGTCCCTCAGATGTTTTTCCAATAATTTCCCTACCACTGACGTCAGCCTAATTGGTCTTTACTTACCTGGCTTATCCTTGTTGCCCTTCTTGAACCACATTTGGAGACAGTGTTCCTAGGACTAAGGCCAACACATCTGATTCAGACCAAAGAATAAAACTAATTTCAATTTAATCATTTGTCAACTAAAATTAGCCATTTCCAGTTACTGAACATTCACTTTAAAGGTATAAGCAGGTTGGAGATGCTTACCAGATTATAACTAGAATGGGCTGGGCTGTTGATCAGAAGATCTTCATCAGGCAGGTGCAAAACATTCAATGTGAAACCCCTGCCATTTCTGTGTGGAGAGAATAACTGGACTTCTGCTCCTAGTTAGTGGAGATATAAATATGATCCACAATATGAAACAAACTTAATGTGAGCTTCTCAACTCTGACACCAATGCAATGAGTGCTAAACTAAGAAAGTTACAGCGAGTGTTGTTGTACCTAGAAAAGGAAAAGAAGAATGTTCAATAGTCAAATAAAGAATTTAAAAAGCAGAAATAACACACAACTATGTGACCTCTGTGTAAGACAAAAGTGCTTTTTGTCAAGGGATTATGCATAAATAAAGACAATGCAGGCCATTGCTGTGTTTGTATAAAAGATATTTACTTCAATTATCACACCTAGGGTGCTAGTGAATAATACATCATGTGAGTTTCATACAGTGATATTGCTTCTCCATATCATATAGGGACTGTTTACAGTGCTGAGAACAGAGTATGCTATATGGCTAATCACCAGAGACAGAAAAGAAAAGCTAGATCTGTCAATGGAGGGAGTAGATTCCACTACTGCCTGCCATACAGAAAAGTTTCAACCAGTTGTAACAAATACCGAGAAAAAACAGTTACGAAACGTAGATCACAGTGAAGAAAATGGGTGGAGTAAAGCTGTGTGTACAAAAATTACAACTTTTTTTGGTCAACTGGGTTTATTATTTGTGAAATTCCTTTGTGACTACCTGTGAATAGCAAATTCTAGAAAAGTCTAAGACATTTAGTGCGTGATAGCAAAAAAAAAAATGAAATACTGCTATAAACTGTAAGACACCACAACACACTTGGGGTTGGTTGGAGGAGCAGAGGGGGTAAAGACAATAAGCTTATTAAAATAGTCCAGGTCAGTGTTTTACACACGTGCTGCAGTACGACATGGAGCAATTCAGACACTGTCTATCAGTGGCAAGTCATTATTGCACAAATGCTTCATGTGTAGTTCCAAAAATTCCCACCACCTCCCCCACATAAAAAAAAGCTTTGTAAATAAAACCTTCTTTTCTTTCTACTCCATATTCAAAAACTTGACTCGCAGGAGGCTCTAGGAGGCTGAAACAAAAGTTACAACCACTGTCTCACTTAAACTTATGAACCATAATCAGATGTACGTGCTAAAAGTTATGACCATGCGAAGTAACAGATATTATCAACTGGCCAAACTCAGCAGAAATAAATTAAATTCATCTGCTATTAAACACTCTACAACCTTAACTGTGTACAATTCAAAAGATAAAACCAAAGCAAAATGCCAGAAACACTCAGCAGATCAGTCAGCATCTGAGGATGGAGATGGTAAGTTAAAATTTCAAGCGTAACCAAGATATTTTCTAATCAACCTGATCAGGGATGTTATTACACACCTCTGGAGCAGGAGCAACTTGAGCCTGGGCCTCATGGCCCAGAGGTAGGGACACTCACTGTCACTGCACCATAAAAACCCTTCAGGTACAACTGATCATAGCTGACTGAATGACATAGCTAACATGTTAACTTACTCATCCTCTCTAAAAGAGCATGAACAATTCAGGCCTGATAGGACAGCAATAGATGCTATTCTGTTGCAACCAACCAAAATAAAGTTAACTGTTGGTAGTGAGCACTGCAGTTCACTTGTTAAAAAACCCTCGAGGACAGCAGCCTTCAAACAGAACGAGGTGATTTACAAATGAGAATAAAGTAGGATCAAGAGTGTCACTTTATTATATTTGGGCTGCCACCCCTGAGCATGGTGCAAGAATGGGCAAAGTGGGCCCTGAAAGAGTGGTAGAATCTTTCATCACCCTATACAAATTAACATTCAGAATTCCCTAACAGCCTTTGTTCTGAAATATATTTAAATATTCTAGCGATATCTGTTTTCAGGGTGAATTCCACTTGTTATAAGGAAAATGAATTTGGTCCCAGATCTATCTAAAGGAGATCCCACAATACTTGTACCTTGATGTATCTGAAAATAGGATTGCTATACCTGAGTGTAGGATTCAGGTGACTGAAGTAATGTTTGGAGTGAAGAAGGAGGAGCAAGTACATACTAAAGCCGGCAAGCACCGGCTATATCAACACTTCTAAACCTGGTACACAATGCCATCTTACAAATCATTAAATTCACTTCCTCCCCAAGTCCTAGCGCTACACCAAGCTTCTCACAACTTCGATGATACAAGCATAGCTCACTAGTCAATATTTGGTCAGTACCTCAACAGTCCTGCACACGGCCTATAATTCAGTACTGACATTTCCACTAAAGAAAAGGTGTCCATTAAATAAATGATTCAGTTTGTTAAATCTTTCCTGTTCTCAGATAGATATGTCTGAGCTAATGCCACCTAACTTGGCAAAAACAGTCCATCTTGACTTTATTAATCCTACCCCATAGGAAGTACAGTTGCCACAAGATGGCCAATGTGGAGACATTCACAGCCAGCTTGAATGCTTATCGACTAAATAAATCAAATGCTGTCATTATCACAAAGAATTTGTGCATTTTCTGGTGTTTTAGGAGTCAATATGATATTATCCATTTTTACGTGAATATTGTACATTACTCATCAAACCTATGGTCTGTCCTCTCTTCCTCAGCTGAAAAGTGATGTGCCTCAATGCAGCAAACTAGAAAACGGATGAGGAAAAACATTCTAGAAAAATAAATCAGACTTCAAATTCTTATATATTTAGGGGTTCTGACAAAAGTATGTTCAAATGTTCACATCAACCAGTGCAAAGTGGTGTAAAGCCATATGGTGCACCAACTTATTGTTGGCTATGGTAGCTAGCCACGTGTAACTGCATCATTTTCATTTCACTTCTGTAACTTCTCAACACTTTATATCTATAAAACACAACTCAGTAAACCTTAGGTGAATATTGATCATGCAGGTGCCAAAATAATTCAAAAATGAAAATTTGAGGCTACGTGAGCAAGTAAACTCCCCTACAAAGCATGGGAAAAGAGACTCCACAAAGACACATAGCATATCCTAGCCATCATTATCAATACACTCCGACAATTGCAAATTCAGTGCAACTGTCTTCTGTGGAAGCACTGTGTCAAAACAGATTTTCTGACCATAAAATGACTTTTTTCTGTAAAAGGAATGGGGTGACAGTTTGTTAAAACCACAAACACTACAAATTGCCTACTGAGGCCATTTTGGTGATCTTCCATGGACTGTAACCCATTTGCTACTGACATTATATGCTGGTTATGAATCTCACTAAACACACAATACAAAACAGTCCTTCTTGTAACAGGTTAAACTACAATACAGCTTTGAGGGAATCTATCATGAGTAAGTATAAATATGAATGCATTGAAATTGAGAAAGCATTGACGCTGGAGTGCTTGACAAGTAGGAATATTAGGAATTACTGATATCTCTATTATTGATCAATATCTTTAAAGCAATTGCATTGCTACTAGCTGTTTTAGCTACTAGCTAACTAACAACTGGTTTTCATCATGATCAAACTATTAAAAGGCCAGATTTTAACTCTATTAGCACCTAGCAACTTTTCAATAAATTACAGTCCTTCTTGTAACATTTTAAACTACAACGAAGCCTTAGGGGAGTCTATCATGAGTGCCAGAGGAAGTGGGTTTAAAAATCTGATATATCCAGATGTAAGAACTGAAAGTGAATTATAAACTTCTGGATATGCTGGGTATAATAGTGTAGTAATTACTATTGAACAAATAATCTAGACACTTGGACACTATAATCCAGATGTCACAAGTTCATATCACACCACGGCTACTGAAGGATTCACATTCAGTTTAACAAAGCTAGAAGAAAGAAAGATCTGCCATCAGTGCTTATGAAGCTGCCAGGCTGTAGTAAAACTTAACTGGTTCATTTGAGACCTGCTTGCCTTTACCCCAGCTGACCCTTTTGTGGCTCCAGTTTCCAACGAACATGATTTCACTCCCAAAACAAGCTGCTCAATTACATCGAACTGCTTCAGTAAACTGAAGTTCAACAAGGCGCACTTTCATCTTCTTAGCGTGACTAAAAATTTGACAATAAATGGCAACCTTGCCAGTGATCCCTGTACTGAATTGAAAATAAGCTACATTTGAAGTTTGTGACCCTGGCTACGTACTTGATGCCAGTTCTCAGCATTCAGCAAATCATGGCCATCGCTCAGCTTTTAATGAACACAATAAATACTTCGATAAAACATCAGAAACCAATCCTTTCTAAAGTTACGTACAACAATAAAATGATGACTTCTATATAGCGCCATTATAACATTCCACATAGACAAAAAACATGGCTTAGACAGTTTGCAAAGATCACCAAAGGTATGGGCATAGACACATGTGGGTTAAGAATGCACATAGTTTGGGAACATGGTGGAGTTGGTGAAAGAACACTCAATGCTAATGGGTGGAATACAGATAACTAAGCAACTTGTGACTCAACATGATGATAGAGGCGGCCTTGGAAGGAAGTGGACAAAGCTGTGATAGAATGAGGGTGTTTGGGGCCAGGTGGGCTGCAGAGGGCAGATGCACAAGATGCCAAAATGAGGGGTTTCTGAGGGACAGGAAGACTTCCTCTCTCGGGTGTTGAATGGCTTCCTATGTATTCCAGCAGTTTTGGTTTTGGAAGCATTTTGCGTATTGTATTGCTCTCATATCTGTTATTTCTATTCATTTTTATCAAAACAGTCACTGACAGTAATCGGAAATCCTTTCGTTATGCATTCACGTATAAGGAAAGGTATAGGAAAGTTGTATCTGTGACACAATTGTAACAAAATAGGTTATTTGTGATGAATTACTCAGTTGACTGAATTGTATTGATAAGAGTTTTATTAATACTTCATGCAAAGAGAAGAAATTTAAGGGTTTTAGGACTGTAGGAAATGGAAGAAAATAAGTATCTCCTACAAATAAAGTCTGTAGAGTGAAACAGGTTAATGCTTAGATAAGTTAAGTTATTGTTAGCTATCTCAAAAAACCATGAAATTATTTACCAATGAAGCAATGGTGAGCTCACCTGCCTCAAATCAACCTACAATTCCTGATTCTCAAATAGTAAAAGGTCAATAATTTAACTTGCTATTAATGCATAGGAAAAGCTTCCTCTCTGAAGTCAATTTTTTGTATAAAGACAGCTAGGTAGCTTTTGATAGAAATGTTAAAAATACCAAAAGGTGTTCCGGGTGTTTTGTTTTTCTGATTTGTTAAGTAAAGATAATAATTAAAAATTTTATGGAAGAGAGCAATGAAGAAATAAATCATTGAATATGGCAATGATGGAATAAATTAGAATAGAGCAAGAAGATATTGAACTCACCAACCAAACAAATAAATAATGGAGTAGCACTTCAGTCCCAGAGGGAGATTACTGATTTCTGTCTGAGCTCTTTATTGTTTGATGAAAGCCTTGGCACTCCATAACAAGGAGAAGAATTGCAGCAACTTGGTTATTTTGTAGTTACCTCAATCAACCCAACTCCATTTTTCTTTGAGGTAAATTTAAAAGTAGCAATTGTGAATATGGGCAAAGTCCGTTGTAATTTGTCTGGCTGCGCAGCATAAACTAATCAATATAAACCAAGGAAATCTTAGGGTATAATATTTCACGCTGAAGTTGGATGAGCTAGCATACAAGTGGCAATGACAGCTATTAGAAACGGAATATACTTCAGGTCAATGGTGTAACTGATTCAATTTTCACAGATTTAACAACTCAAATGTTAACTGAAAAGAAAACATTCTCCAAACATGGTTCAGGTAAGTGCTTAAAAGCAATCTAATACTGAAGTATTTTGTCTGATTCCTTCTTTAAAATAGCATTTTCATCACTGTGCAGTTCATTGGGAAATCTGCACTCTACTTCATGCATTTAGCTGGTGATAGAAACATAGAGAAATGGGATTGACTAAGTACTAAATTATGAAATCAATAACAGGGAAACTTATTGAATGCGGAACACAGTGTATGCTGGAAATCTGCAATAAATAAAGAAAATGCTGGAAATATTCAGCAGGTCAGGCAGCATTTGGATAAATGGGGTTAACTGCTCAGGTTGATGATCTTTCACCTTTTTTGAACTAAAATGTTCTGTTAACTGTTTCTCTTGTCACAGATACGGAGTACTTCCAGTATTTTGTTTTTATTAGGGAGATTTAGGTGGATACTAAGTTCACATTAAGTAAATCACTAATGTTGTTCTCTGGATACATTATATAACATGCCAATTTTGTGCCATTTTAATGACAATTGGTGATGAATTGCAACAGTGTTTGAAAAAAATGGGGTTTGCATAATAATTGCATTGGTAAGCAATAACGGTAAAGCTCATTCTCAGGAATTCTACCAATATTTTTAAAGGTTACTAAATAAATCATGTGATTGAAGAACAAGTTGATAAGTTTGAGGTTAAATGTAAAGTTGGATCTAGAGTATTTTAACTTTAAGAAAGCAGTTTCAAGCAATAAGTGGAAAAAAAAACTTTGAATGCAAGGTAGAAAATGTAGAGAGTCAATAAAAGTGAAAACTATGTTCCTTCCTAAGCAGATCCTGCTAAAGAAAATGGCTGGTTTTGAACCTCACAATATCAATATGCTGCATGAAAACGACGTAGTGTGCACTATGTGTTACTTCAATAGAAAAGTATTGCCTAGAAAAGGTGGCCAATTCCCAGAACGTACAGTCAAAGATTTATTTACACACGGAGTTTCAGCACAGGTATAACTCCAATCTGTGACTGGGTTTCTGTACTGGTCTATTCTAATAGGTCATGGAGAATTGAGTACATTTTTGCTGTTGAACAGCAAACAATTCCAAAGCATCTTTTAAAGAGTTCAGAGTAAAAATTTTTTACAAAAGTTACAATTAAAAATCTATGGAATGTCAGTATTGCTTTTATAATAGTGCTTTTGAGAGAAAATGTTCACCAAAATATGTTGGTGAAGCCACCAATAGGAAGGGTTTTATAGAAAAATACCTCTACAGCTCTGAACAGAATTTATTCTCCTTCTACAAGTTTTGACTTTACAAATTTTGTGCTTACATAACTGTATCACAACAGATTTTAAAAATATATTCTTAATAAAATATGCTCTAAGTGCTTTGGGGAATGTATTCCAACTTTTTTGGCTGTTGCATGAATTTCTGTCAGCCAATTTAGCGACAGCAATCAAAGGTATCTATGGGCATGACAGAGTTTGACTCTTTCATTCTTAGCTTACTATCCTATTCAAGGCACACAATGAGTTCTGCTCTTTTGTTTTTTATTATTTGAAGTAGCTTGAAATTTCAGCATTCAATGCCAGCATACACAAATTGAGCAAAGGTTCACAGGAATATTTGCTTTAACCATTATCTCTTAAGGTGGCTTGGTAGTGCAGACAGCAATCTCAGAGATTTGGGTGCAATCTCGCCCAAAACAAAGTTTAGGGCAGGGAGAGTTATAAAGATTGGTATTTCCTGACAGCTATTGTGGGTTAAAAGTGGAACGTATGTTGATAGTCTCAACCTTGTATCTCACAGACAAAACTCGTCAGTGCAAAGCCTTTGATGGCAGGCTTCATGAGTAACAAGCTTAGGTTTAAGGAAGTAGATAGAAATGGTTCATACAAAGCACCCTAGCATAGGATTTAAAACTTTAAACAGAATCCAGCTTTTCTGTAGAACTGAAACTTATCAGAACTACAAATATTTCACAATATTGCAGCAGCACAAATATAACAGGCATCAATTAATGACAGTGGAAAACGCCACCAAGTCCAGTCAGCCTTTTGGGACCTTTTAAACAGGGGCCAGTAGCTCAGTGTGTGGTCCATCTATTCTCACTGCTCAACAGATGTACGGTTGCCAATGTGTTTGGAATTTTCCAATTATATTATTTCACTCTTCAGAACTGAAAGGCTTTGTTGCCAAATTGTTTGCAAGCAAAATTAACAACAAATTTCAAGTTTGTAAAATTAGAGGGGGCCACAATTATTACTAGGTTTCTCAGAAGGCATGTTAGATTAAACACAGAATCCATGAATACACACTATCAAAATCATTGGTTACAAATCTCTTATTCTGACCAGGTTATCAAGTGATATTAAAAGGGTGTACATCTTGAAATGAAATGCAGCTCACTACTTCCACCAAACTATCTAAATTAAAAAAGTAAAACTTTAATTTTAATATATACATTTATATATAGAATGCCTGGAAAACATCCCCTAAAATGCAAATTAAAATGCAGCATCTGAATATATTTAACAGATTAATATTCACTTAATGAAACTGAAGCACATTGCCTGAAATGTAAATTTTTCAGCTGAAGCAGCCTATGTAAAAGTGATTGTGAATGGGAGGTGGGATTTCAATTATAGAGAGGAAGAACAGAACAATTGAGACCTTTTTATGATTCTCGAAAGAAAAAGTATAGATTTCTCAATTAGTTGGACTTAATTTTCAAATGAATAAATAAACAAAATGGAAATAAAGTAAAATGACTATATTGATCTCAGAAAGTCAGCTTCTGGAATTAGTTATAAAAAATAAAACACTTTTAAGACTTTTCTACTGAGGATACTTCATTCCAATAGTATCAGAATTAAACTCAAACAACTCTGGTTATTGAGTGCTAAGTCTTGCATATCAATGTAAAGTATTTGCTTTTAGGATCTACACATTTTCTAAGGCAGTGATCTGCAGTTTGTAGTTATTAAACTTAGTTTTATGTACAAATTATAATGAGCACTGTATGTCTTATGAATTACCACGCGATACTAAAACAACAGTGACAACGTAGAGACAAAAACTATGATTAATTATGAAATACATAAGGAACAAAATAGAAGATTAAAAATGAATAAAACCACATATCTGCCTGCTAAAAGCACTGCTGCTCATACAGCATTCCTTTCAGCGTTCTATGTAGGCTGTATAGACAATGTCGTAAAGAATAATGTGCACACACATTGCTCTATTTATCTCAGCAAGATGTCAGCTTTTGATATTTTCCAAGTTTTTGTAACAATCACTGTGTTACAGTGGCTATGGGACAATTGTACAGCTATTTTTAAATCCCTTGCATGGGCCCTGCAGAAACATACATTTCTGTAAACGTTCCTGGGATAAAGTTATTACATTCTAAGAAACAGTATCAAAGTCTGAAGCTTCAAGTTACATTTACATTGATTATATTATGTTCCAATTAAGTTTTAATTTCCTGAGTTGTCCAGTCTTATACACACATTACAAAGTAGACAATGTTAAGAAGGGACATGAGTGCTTTAGGAGAGGATGAAAAAGGTGGGTAGATTACCATTCCTCAAAAATATTTACTAAAATTTACTTATGAATTTTTTTTTGCCAAGTTAGCAAAATGAGAACATTGTCAAGGACATGGGCCTGGTCCCTGATCCTCCTCCCTTTCTTCATAAGGGTGCAAACTCGGGCACAATGTCTGGCAATAGCCTTCCTCACCTGCAACCAAGGGCTAACTTCCAACCATATTATATTGTGCAAAATTAGGTTTAAGTGATATGCAAATTATGGTGCAGAATTACAAGGAGCAGTAGTTTAATGCTTGTGTTAGAGAGGGTAGGAAACAGAAAACTGAGTGTGGTAAGTGTCAATTGTTCTGAAATATTCTGTTTGATTACCATTTTGTTTACCACAGTCTCAAGTGCAAAGACTTTTTATGATAAAAGTAGTCCTAGGGCAGAAAACTATTGTGTTAATGAAGTGCAGTGTTACCTTTTGTTCTCTGGTTAACTAGGGCAGCTGTGTGTAGTGGGCAAGACAGAGGTCAGAATTGGAGGGAAACACATGGTCAGTTTTCTGATTCAATGAGATTCTGATCTTTGGGCAAATCATATTATAGAGTGTACTCCTCAACAGGAGAAAGGGAAATATCAAGATTATCCCTGACCATTACTCAGCACTGCCCAACAGAACAAGAGAGTAGTTTTTGTGTCTTACTCATCTTTTTGGACCTGGCTGGTGAATGAGCCCGGGAGATCAAAAGTAATTGAAACTTGCCCTATTCATCATATACAGCTTGATATTGAGGAATGCTCTCTTGTGATCATGTATTTGAAGGATTCATTCTAACTTACTGCCTGGCAGCCTCCTAGAGCCCTTCCCTATGACTAGCTGGAGTTGAATCAGCACCAACTGTACGTAACAGCTAAGTGCTCAATCTACATGTACAATTTATGTATGAAATATATGATTATTTAACATATCATGCAGGTAATGCAGTTTTCCCTATAAACAGTCATAATCTGCTACAAAACTACACACAACTCACTGCGGTGCAATATCAGGTATATAACTCCTCAACCATAATTATTATAGAAAACAGAATTCATATATTATAATTAAAATGACAGGTTATGATTGTGCTACACAGTTACTTCAATGGATTCTGACCTAGAAGACAAACACAAAAATCATGATGCAATTTACACTGAGAAACAACGTCTAATCAATATTTTGGAGCTTGAAAGATGTCAAGGAGCCAATATTTATCCAGTGAAACTTGTAAAATATCCCAAATACTGCCGGCAGTCTGACCCTCTAGAACAAGACTTGCTCCCTTTCATCCCTTCCTAACAATGGATAGAAAAAAAAGCACCTATAAATAAGCACAAAAATATTCTTGTATACTGAAATCGTCTACTGTTAGTTTTAATTAAAGATATGGCAAGAAAAAAATATGTAACTTGTGACAAGCTAACTCATACATGCCTTACTGATGACACAGCTTATTGAGAAAAGGGTGGCAGTAACGCACTTTAAATGTGCATTGGTACATATGAAATCAGTCAGACCTAAGAATTCACGCATATACAACTTTCGCTCTCTCACTCTCTCTCACACACATATAAAGACAATATGAGGTCTGATCAGCGTGCTTTGTGGTTTAGAGGTTAAAAAGCAGGTTATAAAATACCTAGGTTCAGATCTTGTCCTGATTTGGCCTAAAATGGAGTGTATTAAACAAACCCTGGCCTGCAGAGAAACCAGAGTCAGTTAAAGCTATGAAACAATGTGCACTACATATCATTATTCTAAATTCACATACAAGAAAACACTAACTCACCTACCACATCTTTTTTGACAAATCTTTTTTTAACGTGACCTTTTTTTAAAAAATAAGTGGACTAAATGTGTTTTTTTTCCTCTTTCAAAGTTTAAAACAGCAAGAATTCTCAAAATATCTAAGAAACCAAACTAGTGTGTTTAGAGTCAGATGACTGTGCAATCTCTCAGTGGCAACTGAACAGCTACAAAATTCTAGTCATTTGAAAACTCTCCAATCTTTTTCTGGTTAAGAAGTTAATAGTGTAATATCGCTCTGCTGCCATTTTATGGCAAAGGAGACCCCTCTTTAGCCGATGGGTGTCGCTGCTTGAAGCCCACTTGGCGGAGGGAGAAGGCAAAGCTGTAACAGTTAATCCCAGACAGTTTGAAAATCAGTCATGACACAAAAACACTTCAGGGTACAAAAGCTTAACTGCATGTTTCAACTCTCGCTTTGAAAATGCAATGATGAACGGAACTTAATGCTCTCCTTTTCTATATGCACCTTGGCCTATGGCATTTTTGCCCTGTGGCCTGCAGGGCATTAAGTGCGTGACAGGATAAAATGAGTAAAGAATGTCCAAGGTCTTTTAATACCTAACTCTCAGGAGTTGTGCATAATTAATAATTTAATCTCAAAATTCCCATTCAATGGGCTCTTCGCGACTTGCAGCTTTCTCCAAACGATGAATAATGTTGTTCAAGTTTGCTGCTTTCTTACGCCTTAAACTGTTCTCACGCAGACTTGTTTTTTGGGCAGGCGAGGACGTGTCAGAAAAGTTGAACAGGCCTTTCTGGAAGCCTTTTGTGGAAGAGGACGTGGTGCCCCCACAACCTGTGTTCTGTCCAATGCTTGCCTGCTGCACCAAAGAGGTATCTTCTTTCAAATCTCGGGAGGTCTCTGCTACAGTTGCCGACATGGAGGCGGATGAGGTAGAGTTATCCTCTTCTACAACTGATTGGGCCGAGGGCTGGCTTTTTTGGAACTCCTCCAGGGATGTTCCTGACACATGTGCTTCTTGCTGTAATCTCTTATTTCGGCCTGGATGCTTCGGGATGCCCTCATCTTCACTCTCAGCGTTAGGCGAGACCATGGCATCTCCTTCTAAATGGGACAAGTCCTTTGTGTCATTCGCTGTGGCATCTTTAATGTCAGGCTGCACAACAGACTCAGTATCTTCATCACAAACCGACTCTATCTGCCCTTCCTTCGGGGTTACACATCCTGTGCTGTAATTTTCCATTCCCATGGCATTATCCTTTTCTTCAGTCACTGCTTCCAAGTCTCCTCCATCACAGCTTTCTCCTTCTGAGCTGTGACCTGTCCTACTTCCTCTGACAGATGGAGAGCCACTAGATCCTGTTTGACCATGAGGCCCTGCCTGCACTTCCTCAATGAATAGCTCCCTTCGAATGCGGGACCTGTAACATAACAATGTTTAAATAAATTATTAAACAATACTTACATATTCCAGAGGTTGTCCTGAATGTTTATCACATTAATAAAACAACTCTATGAATATTAGATGGAACAGATACATAGACACACAGTTAACCAAGGTTGGAGGCATTTAAATCCTAAACTCTGGAATTCCCTCTCTAGCTCATTTTCTTGTTTTCAGGCTTCTTAAAACCTACTTCTCTGAAAAGTCTTCTGATAACTTTAACTAATAAATCTGCATGTGACTTGGTATCATGCTTTGTTGTATAATGATTTGGTTAAGTACCTTTAGATAGAGTCACAGAATTACACAGCATGGAAACAGACTCCTTGGTCCAACTCGTCCACACCAACCAGTCATCCCAATCTGACCTAGCCCCATTTGCCAGCATTTTGCCCATATCCCTTTAAACCCCTCCTATTCATAAACTCATCCAGACACCTTTTAAATTGTATCTGCTTACACCACTTCCTTTGGCAGCTTGTTCCATACATGCACCACTGTCTGTGTCAAGAAGTTACCCCTCAGGTCCTTTTTAAATCTTTCCCCTCTTACCTTAAACGTATGCCCTCTAGTTTTGGACTTCCCCACCCAAGGAAAAAGACCTTGACTATTCAACCTATTCATGCCCCTCATGATTTTAAAAACCTCTATGAGGTCACCTCTCAGCCTCTGAAGCTCCAGCGTAAAAAACTCCAGTCTGTTCAGCCTTTCCCTATAGCTCAAACCCGCCCTAGTTCTGGCATCATCTTTGTAAATCTTTTTTTCACTCTCAAAGTTTAACAACATCCTTCCTACAGAAGGACAACCAGAATTGTATGCAGTATTCTAAAAGTTGCCAGCCTATTTAAATTTTCACTGTTAAACTTGTCTCCTTAAGCTTCTAAAAAACAAAAGCAAAATACATCATCAGCACCTACACATCAGATTTTGTGAAACCTAAACAAAAAATTGTTCTATTTAAGGTAAACTTCCTTGTTTTTCAAAACTAATCTTCAGACCAGGAAACTGGGTCATTACTGCACTGCAACAAAATGATTTAAATTCTTCTGGCAAATTTCTCATGTAACACTCATAGGCAGCCTGGGACCTGACATGCAGTCTTGCTGCAGACTAACTGCATCAAATAGACTAAAGTAAAACATCACATAATGATGGAAATCTCAGATACCTATCTTTCATATACCAGAAGAAAATAGCCTCTTCATATAATAGTTGCATTTTTAAATCTAACATCTTACGGCACTTGTTCCCAGAAATCAGTCTGAATCAGAAACATTCTGCGTATTTAAAGAATTTAATTTGGAGAGTTGGGAGAGGTACTATGTACAAATGAGACAGACAAGATGATTGGAAAAGATGGTCTGCAATTGTGGCAATAATAGCAAAAGCTTTTTCAGCTACTCACAGCTGGATGATTATGATGAATTATAAATGGATACTTAAAAAGACAGTAAGGAAGTTTCAACCTGGTTCTCAGGTTACGCAGAGTTGCTAAATGACAAATTTTGTATCAAGCATGATGTTTAGATTTGAAACGAAGGGTATGTTGCACTGAATATTTAAAAATTTCATTCAGACTTTGTGCATACTACTGGCTGGGCCAACATTTATTATCCATTCCTAACTATCCTTGAGAAGGTGATGGTGGGCCACCTTCTTCAGCCCCTGCAGCCCACATGAAGAAGTTACATCATATTGCTACTGGAGAGAGATCCAGGATTTTGACCCAGCAACAACGAATGAACGACAATATAATTCTACTAATTCAATGTAGCATGACTTGGAGGGCAACTTGCAGATATATGCGTTGCTACACATCTGATGCCCTCGCTCTTCTAGGTGATAGAGGTCACGGGTTTGGAAGGAGCTGTTTAGGGAGGCTTAGTGAGTTACTATATCTCGTAGTTGGTACACATTGCTGTCACGATTCGTTGTTGGTGGAGCAAGTGGACATTGAAGGGTGCTAAATGGGGTGCAAACCAAATGGGCTGCTTTGTCCCGGATGGTGTCAAGCTTATCCAGCATTTTTGGTGCTGCACTCATCCAAGCAGGTGAAGATCTCATCACACTACAGACTTGTGCCTCAAAGATGGTGGACAGGCTTTGAAGAATCAGGAGATGAATTACTTGTTGCAGAATTCCTAATATTACTGGTCCAGTTCAGTTTTTACACCAATTGTAACCTACAGGGTGTTAATAGTGAGGAATTCAGTGATGGAAATCCCATTAAAATTCATGGGGTGATGGCTAGATTCTCTCTTCTTCAAGATGGGCATTGCCTGGCACTTTTTGGTGCAAATTTACTTGCCACTCATTAGCTCAAATCTGGATGTTGACTCGAGTATCTTGCTCATTTGTAGGAAGACTACTTCAGTGTCTGAGGAGTTGTGAACGATGCTGACCATTTTGCAATCATTCATGACGATCATCTTTTCTAACCTTACGATGGAAGGAAGGTCATTGATGAAGCAGCTAAAGTCGGTTAAGCCAAGGACACTATCCTGAGGAACTCCTGCAGAAATGTCCTGGAGCTGAGACAACTGATCTCCAACAACCACAACCATCTTCCATTATGCCAGGTATGATTCCAACCAGTGGAGAGTTTGCCCCGATACCCATTGATTCCAGTTTTGCCAGGGCCCCTCGACGTCAATGGCCTTGATGACAAGGGCAGTCATTCTCACCTCACCTCTGGACCATGCTTGAACCTAGGCTGTAATGAGATCAGGAGATGAGTGGCCCTGGTGGAAGCCAAACTGGGCATCACGGAGGAAGTGCTGCTACACAGTACAATGGATGACACCTTCCATCACTTTACCGACGATCGAGTGTATTCTGATGGGGCGGTAATGGCCGAGTTGGATCTCTCTTGCTTTTTTTTTTTGAACAGTACATACCTGAGAAATTTTCTACATTATTTGGAGATACCAGTGTTGTAACTGTACTGTAACAGTATCGTTAGGAGCATGGGTGGTTCTACAGCACAAGTCCTCAGCACTCTTGCTAGAATGTTGTCAAGGGCCCAAACCCCTTGTAGCATCCAGTGCCTTCAGTCATTTCTTAATATCATATGGACAGAATTGAAATGGGACATCAGACGGTTATGATGGATCATTCACTCAGCACGTAAGGCTTGCAAATGATTCAGTCTCAATTTTTGCACTGATCATCACTGAACATGGGATATTTTGGAACCTCTTCCTCCATTAAGTTAATTGTCCACACCATTCACAACTGCGTGTTGCAAAACTACAAAGTTTAGATCGGATTTGTTGGAAGTGGAATTGCTTAGATATGTCAACTATTTGCTGCTTATACTATGTGGAATGCAAATAGGGTGCTGTTGCATCTGCATCAGGTTAACTGATGTACATATGCCTGGTGTTGTTCCTGGCATGGCCTCCTGCAGTTTTCATTGAATTATGGTTGATCCTCTGGCTTGATGATGATACAGTGGGGAATTGCTGGGCTGTGATGTTACAATTCTGTGGCTGCTGCCTATAGTCTTGACTTGCTTGATAGGCTCAAAATCTATCCCATTCACTATGGCAGTACTGTCATGCAACATGATGGAGGGTATCCTCAATGCGAGAACGGGACCATGTCTCCAGAAAGATCAGTGGGGCCAATATAGACATGGACAGATGCATTTGCAACTGGCAAATTGAGGATATGATCAAATAAGTTTTTCCCTCTTGCTGGTTACCTCACCAGCTGTGGTAAACCCAATCTAGAAGCAATGCCCTTTAGTACTTGCCAGCTCAGTAAGTAGTGGTGCTGTTAAGGCACTCTTACTAATGGACTTGAAGTCCCCGTACAGAATACATTCTGAGCTCTTGCCAGCCTCAATGTGACCTTCAAGTGGAGTTCAACATTGGAGGAGTGCTGATTCATCAGCGGTGGCAGCGATACGTGCTATCAGTAGGCAGTTTTCTGACCCACTGTTTAAACGACTTGATATGAGACTTCATGGAGTCTGAAGTCAATGGTGAAGACTCCAGGGCAGTTTCCTGCACACCACTGTGCTGTCATCTCTGATGGGTCTATCAGTGGCACAGGACGTACCCAGGAATGGTGATAATAATGTGTGGGATATTATCTATAAGGTATGATTCTGTGAGAATGCCCATCCCAGGATGTTGCTTAACTAGTATATGGAACAATTCTTCCAATCCCTCAGATGTTAGTAAGGAGCTCTTTACAAGGTCGACAGGGTTGGTGTTTCTGGTGCTTTGATTGATGCTGGGTGATTCACTGGTTTCATTCCTTTCACCTGACTTTGCAGTAGTGAGATACAATTGATTAGCCTTGTTAGGCCAGTTCAGAGGTCATTTAAGAGCCAAGCACATTTCTCTGTATTTGGAGTAATCTGGAGGCCACACCATGCAAGGATGACATATTATCATTTAGTAGGGTTTGACTGGGAAAAGATGGAAGGTCATATGTTAATTAACAGATAATAGGGCGACAAGAAGGGTTTTCTGCTGCAGTGGTAGTGCTTCTACCCGAGTCAGGAGGCCTGGAGTCAAGTCCCACCTTCTCCAAAGCAGAAGTAATTGGCTGAAAATTTAACATGTATACATGGGGAACAAGTAAAAGTATTATTGGCATTTTGTGATGCGAGAGTTAGAATAAAACACTGACTGGAAAAGTATATTTCCCAAAAGAACTTTAAGAGAATTAGATTTCTTAAAAAAAAAAATTGAAAATGGTTTTGAGGTTATCATTAAACTGGCGTTTAATTCAGATTAATAATTAAATCAAAATTGATTATCTACTATGGTGGAATTCAAAATCATTTCCCCAGTAATTAGCCTAAATCTCAAGATTATTTGTCCAATGACTATATCACTATTCTCCTTAGGCTTCAGTACTGGATAATTATCTATTCCAGAGTGATTAAAAAGATGAGACAGGGACAATAGCTCAATAGCATCAGGGATACAAAACTGGCTTGATGGTAGGAGACAGAGGGTGGTGGTGATGCAGGGTTAATTTTCAGACTGGAGGCCTGTGACCAGTGGTGTTTCACAGGAATCAGTACTGGGTCCATTTTTGTTGGTCATTTGTATGAGCAATTTGGTTGAGAATATAGGAGGCATGGTTAGTATGTTTATAGATAACACCGAAAAAGGTAGTGTAGTGGACAGTGAAGAAGCTTATCTAAGATTACAGAGACCTTGATCAACTGGGTCAATAGGCCGAGGATTGGCAGATGGCGTTTAATTTGGATAAATATGAGGTATCTATTTTGGTAAAACAAAATTGGGAAGGACTTCTACAATTAATGACAGAGCCCTATCATAGAACAGAGAGACCTAGGAGTTCAGGTACATTTTTTTTTCAAATTTGCATCACAGATGGACAGGATGATTAGGAAGGCATTTAGCACACTGCCTTCACTACTCAGCCCTTTCAGTATAGGGACTGAGACATAATGTTGATGTTATACAGGATGTTGGTGAAGGCTCTTCTGGAGTTGCGGCTGCCCTACCATAGGAATGATATTAAATTGGAGAGGGCTCAGAAAAGATTTACCAGGATGTTGCCAGGAATGGAAGGTTGATTTATAAACATAGGCAGGATAGGCTGGGTCATTTTTTCACGAGTGTAGCAGGTTGAGGGTTATAAACCTTATAGAGGTTTATAAAATCATTAGGGGCATAGATAAGAAGAATAGCAAGGGTCTTTTCCCTAGAGTGGCGGAGGTCAAAACTAGGGGGCATATTTTTAAGGTGAAAGGAGAAAGTTTTAAGAAGGACATGAGGGGCAACTTTTTTCACACAGTGATTCATGTGTGGAATGAACTATCAGATGAAGTGATGGATGCAGGTACAGTTACAGTGTTTAAAAGACATTAGGATAAGTAAATGAATAGGAAAGGTTTGGAGGGATATGGACCAAACGCAGACAAGTGAGACTAGTTTAGTTTGGGAGCATGTGGGCATGGACTAGTTGGACCAAAGAGCTGTGTGGCTCCGAAACTCTCTGGCTCTATGTAGACTTGAGTTAGTTAATGAAAAAGAAGAAATCTGAACCAGGGAACTTTAGGCCTATTAGCCTGACAATTATTTCTGAGAAGTTGCTTGAGAAGATATGCCTTTGCCTATTTAGTTTACAGCAGCGCAGACTTAGAGGTGGTGGATCTATGAAACAACTAAAGAACTGTCTTGGAGATAAAAGGTACTGCAGATGCTGGAGAATCCGAGATAACAAGCATGGGGCTGGATGAACACAGCAGGTCAAGCAGCATCATAGGAGCAGGAAAACTTGACGTTTCGGGCCTAGACCCTTCATCAGAAAAAAGAACTGTCTTGTTTCCCTATTTCAATTCTAGTTCAACAGATTGGGGAGCACGAAGGAACATAAAAAAAAGAATGGACTTCAGCAACTGAGTGATTTACCTGTTTCCAGACAGCGAGGACCCTCTGGAGTATGCTATCACGTGCGTTGGTCTGCTTTCAGACAGAACCTGACCACTTTCTAACTGGTATGTGTCAAAAGCATCATGATTTAGGGCAGGTAATTTTAAACCAGCTAGTCTTTCCCTCCCCATCGATTCTACATGACTCGTGTCTAGACTTGCACTGCTCCCTCAAAAAACTACCACCAAAGCAGGTTAACTAGTCAGAAAGGTTAACACAAGCTTGAGGAACAACATTTCATTGTCTTATTAGGAACTTCACAGCCTTTGCAAGTTCAATTTTGAGTTCAGCAATTTCAAATCATGCCCTTTTTGACGGCATCTTCAGCTATTGGTCTCACTTTTCCCATTCACTTTCTTTTTTTAAGTCCACCATTTATTTAATTTTACTAACGCAATCTTTGTTTTTTAAACCTTGGAGCATTATCCCTGGAGACAGAAGTAAGAGCTAGTGTTTCAAGTTTGGATCCTTACATCAGAACTGCAATAACTCTGTTTCTTTTCCCCTCTTTCCATAGTTGCTGTGCAACTTTGAGTTTTTCAAATATTTTCTATTTTTTATTAATTCATCATTATCAGTCCAAGTCCTTTGCACCCTCCCAAGTTAATTTCCCTCAATTACCAAAGTGCCCATTTAATTTCCTTTTGAAATTATTCACCATCTCAGTTTCCACATCCTTGTGGGCAGCCAGTTCCAGATGACCACTCACTGTGTAAAAATGTTCATCCACATATCCTCCTGCACTTCTTGTCCAAAACCTTAGATCCTAAGTCTGTTTCGCCTAGACGAAGTACCATGACTAATTCCACCTCCAGAAACACCTGTCAAATGTGTGGTCGAAGATGCAGCTCTAGGATTGGGCTCATCAGCTACACAAGGACCCATGACATGATACAGAATTTCCTAGGTGGACAATTGTTGCAAAGCTGTGTGGAGTACTTGTGAGTTGGAAAGCAGGGAGTTAGAATTTTAAAAATGATAGCGGGGGGGGGAAGAATGCATAAGCCCTTTAAGAGGTGGTTCGCTTTTCTAAGCTTGGACATTTAGATAAAAATGTCTGCAAACAGCCACAGATATACAGGCAGTCCTAAAATTGAAACATGTGTATCAACTGGCTGTGTAATTGGAAACCTTAGGATTGTTTTGATGTTTTGGCAACTAGGTTGAAGATCAACCACTTAAAGATTGAAAACCAACTGAATTTAAATCAGAAGGTTTTGATAACCTCCGACCAATGCTATTGTAAGGAAATTAATATGTCACCCAAGGTATACAAGAAGAGAGTTTTTGAAAATCGAGGGAGATCAAACTGCCATCTGAGGAATAGACACTTAGCTCTCACAGAAACGTCTAAGCTTTCCGAGAAAGCACCATTTTTTCATAAAAGGTACCACAGCACTTCTAGCTAAAAGTCCTCACAGAAGAATTCACAGACAAAACATCCCTGATAGAAGGATCAGTGGAAGAAAGGCATCTATGAGTGAACAGACAATAAGGCAGAACATTCCAGAAGACACACCCTGTATGGACTTTGAGAGTCTAAGTTTTAATTTTGTATTATTATTGTTGGGCTTTTATAAGTGGGATTTGTATTTATTGGAACAGCATACCATTAGAATTTTGTTCTGTTTGGGAATAGTTAGTAGTTAAGGGGGAATTGTCTGATTTGTTAGTAGTTCTGTCAATTTGTTCACTATTAGGATTAAATAAATAAATTGTTACTTATTGCTTATGAAGTGAATATCAGGGATTTTCTTTCATTTAGCCACTCCTTTTTAACAGATTATGTAATCTCTCAAATGTCCTCACATCCTCCCTCAACAGTGGTGACCAGAACTAGGTGTGGCCTAACCGGTGCTTTATACAGGTTTTGTATATCTTCCCTCCGTCGTGCTCAATGTCTCTATTTATGAAGCTTAAGATCCTAGATGCTTTGTTAATGACCCTCCCAACTTGTCCTGAGTCTTTACAGATCTATGTACTTGAATTCATTGGTCGCTGCTCAAACTCTTGAGCTGCGCCATTAAGTCCATATTGTCTCTCCCTATCTTTTCTGCCAAAAATGCATCATCTCATACTCCTGGATAACAAGCATGGGGCTGGATGAACACAGCAGGTCAAGCAGCATCATAGGAGCAGGGAAACTTGACGTTTCGGGCCTAAACCCTTCA